>NW_017547118.1:1579100-1659250 GCF_001854935.1 Bemisia tabaci | reverse complement strand
GGGGGGGGTCGAAACGATCGCAAAGGCGGTATACTACGTATACGCGCCAAAAAAAAAAAAAAATCCATTTTCTCAAGTAATAAGTCCCGCTCATGTACATGACTCTTCTGGCTGACCGGTGCGGTGCTCAATGGGTTTTGAAATTGTGTTTAAAAAGCCATAGTGATCAACGCATGCACTCCATAAAAAAAATGATCTGTGATATCTTACCCCATTGCCAAGGTGGTGGCTCAGTTGTGGTGACATTGAGCACAGGATAGTTGGTGCACATGGTCATCAAAAACATCTCGATTAGCGGGCTGCTCGTCATTTTGAGTTCGGTGCTTTCGTCTTTCTATTGAATAAACTTATCGCCGCGATTAGGAGAAGTGTAGAACCGAGGCCGATTTGCAGAGATACGATTAGAAGTTAATTCTAATCATGGTTCTACGTTACATTAAAAAAAAAATTGTTTTAGTAAAAATTGAATCCCAGACTGCTTTTAAAAATTTTTACAGCAGACTTGGTCCAATTTTGGGGTGATTTCACACCGATATAATGCCGATATAATCTCCAGTTTATGCCTATAAAAAGAATGTTAATGGTTACTAGATTCCTAGTAACGTATGATCCACAAGAGCTTTAGCGGCAATATTTGTGTCTGCCCGCGATGAACACAATCAGGAATCGAATGCTGGCTACGGTATCTCTTGGAGATCTTCTATGATCAGGAATATAGTAGCCAAAAACACTATTTTTCTTTGCGTAACATAAGACGTAAAATTTACCAATTAAAAAATTGTGAAAAATGCGTAAAAAATAAAGTCAAATCAAACGAAAAGAAAACAGATCTATTCAGTTTTCACAAATAGAAATATGTAAAAAAATTCAGTTTACTTTCAATTTTTTCCTCCATCAAAAATAACAAATTTTTTGAGTCTGAAACACTGAGAATTTCCGCCTTTTTTCACGTAAGACAGCAAATTACGGTTGATTCACCCCGATAAATTTTTTAAAAGCCACAATTAAATTTAGCAATAGCTGATGTGGACTGGTTCCTTTCGGCTTAATGCTCCTTCTGCGATCCACTTAAAGCCACCAAGGAGCTGGGATCGTTGTACTACTTAAAAATTTTAGTGTCTCAGCGCAACTTTAGCGTAACGAACACACTAGAAAACTCAGTTAGCCTTCAGTTCAGTGGCTATGCAACTTGAGTTACCCAGGAGTTAAAATATTCGTACCATTTAGTTTCTTATCTCAGTTTTCTGGTCGGTATGGTTTCGTATTTTGCCCAAAATTAAAAGCAAGACACAATTTTTTGTTCTAAAAAGCGCAGCTCATAAAATAATTCTTTAAGAAATGTTAGAATTGTTGATTTTTATTTACTAGTTCGAAAGTACTAATATTTTGGACCTTAAGTTGTAGTTTTTAAAATATGCATTGGGGTCAATCAACCGCAATTTTCTATCTTGGTGCCTTTTTGCAAAATGCAATCTAATACGAAAACTATTTTTCAAAAGCTCTATATTAAAATCCAAAATCCAATAAACTCACCTTAGGATTCGAACAGGAAAAAAGGAGATCAAGCACAAAAACAAAATAACTCGCTCCCGAGTTAAGTTCAACACCGGGAATAGGATTCGAGCTCCCGAGCCGGAAGACTGCGATGGGGTCAGGGGTCACCGATTACGACACAATTTTCCGACAGCGATTACCCTTGATGCACGAGAACGAATAAAGAGAATCCAAAATAAATTTGCTCAACACTGAACTTGGGCCTGGCGTGACCTAAGCGCTACAGCCGCGGTAAACAAAAGGATCAGCCCATCGGCGCACAGTGTATCGAGTCGGTGCTAAGGAAAAACGCCGTATGAACATTCGAGAGTTGCCGAAATGCCCCCGATAAACTGCTAATTTTTGAGAAAAATTATGAATATTTTTCCTTGAAATTTTCAGACACTTTACATCAAGGTACTAACAAAATTATCTGAGAAATTGGCAGAAAAATATTCAAAAAATTTCCCGAAAATTAGTGATTTGTCGGTGGAAAGGCAACGCCTGAAGGTTGATACGGCGTTCTTCTTTAGCACGGCAGAATGGAAGAGGTCGGACACGAGTTGAAAACTTCTAAAGGGTATATCGGCGTTTCCCGCACGAAAGAGCGTAACTCCGTTCCAATGTTGCAAAATTGACCCAAACAATCGATTTATTTTACAAAAATATATCTGTGCAATATTTAGTCAAAGTTTTCTGATTTTTGCGTGAACTCTGGGGAGAAATCGGTGAGATTTTCAGTTAGAAATGCCCAAGATTTGTCGGGTTGATAAGCTTTTTACGAAAGGAAGTTTGGCGGCATTGAAATAGAGTTACGTTCTTCCGTATTGAAAACGAAGATATCTTCATTGATGAATTGTTGATGTTTTAAAGGTAGTTTCATTGGTTTCCTCGCACAATTTTTTTTATAAAAAGCACCCATTCGAATTAAAATTTTGACGTAAATTTTTACAATTTTTGTCGCAAATGTCACATCCGACTTCTTTCAAAGCCACGTTCCACTGTGCGGTGTTCGCGTTGGCGTCGGTCACTCTCCATCCGAAGAGTTGGAGGAGCCAAGAGCGTGCCCGATCGATCTGGCTGAAGACTGGCGGCTCCGCGGAAAATTGGGGCGAAAGACTCGAGATCCGAGTGTTTTGCCACCGGTGACACAGAAAAATGAAATTGGCCGTCGCTCCTGCCGGAAGAGTCTCGCGGTGAACCCACGCGGGGAAACGTACCCCTCGTTTCCTGTTTCCGAGGTTTTGTACGGGGAAACTTCTCCACCCCTAAAAAAGTTTCTCCACCCCTAAAAAAGTTGCTCCGCACCCCTAAGAAATTTTCTCCACCCCTAAGAAAATTTCTCCACTCCTAAGAAAATTTCTCCATCTTTAAAGAGTTCTTCGAACCCTAAAAAAGTTGCTCTACCTCTAAGAAAATTTCTCTACCCCTAAAAAAGTCTTCGCGTTCCTATACGTATCCTGCGCCATCCGTCGGGAATTCGTTTCGTTCCCAAGAGAAATCACTTCTCCCCCCCTCCCTGAAAATAAGTTTTTGTACAAACGGCGTTTCATAAGAAACAGGGGTGGTAGATTCGCCGGTGGAAATGAGAATTTGCCAACATTTTTTTTTTCATCTGAGAGAGCCTGAAGAACAGATTTCGCAGTACCTTCATAATTTTGAATTCTTCGCAATCTGTACCAAAGCTGACACAAAATTTGTGTTGGTTTGTGTATCACTTCTTACATATTGAACAAAAGTAACACAAGAACACAAATATTTTTACCAATGTAGGTTCGCTGGTGAAAATTGAGAATTTGCATGCAATTTATTTATCGTATTAACTAAGAGTGCTTGAAGAGCAGATTTCGTGGTATTTTTTGTATTTTTTTCTCTGACATGGGAAATTTTAGAAAAATAGATTTAAAAGTAAAGAAATGCAACGGGTAGAGACGTCATCTGGCGGTATTCTCCATCTAAACACATCGACGGTGCTACCAAACCACCTATCTCGTTTGCGGTGTGTAATAATTTACTTTTTGAAAAGATAACGAATAAACGTCATTCTTTGAAGTTCTCACAGAATTTTCCTCGCACGGGGAAGAAAAATCATGAACTTTTGAAGAGCAGGTGACGCTGAATAGTTTTTCATCTAAATAATAAAGAATAGAAAGTTCACAACTTCGCAATCCGAGATACGTGGTTTGGGAGTTTCGCCGTCGAGATGTTGTATTCTTGGAGATTAGATAATTTTGTCATATCTCCTCCAATAATTGTTCAATTTATGAACAGAGGGTATCCTCGTATTCAAGTCACTCAGTGGAGGTTTTCGCGCAAGCACGAAATTCGTCTCATTTCATGACACCTGCAGATTCTCCATCGAGGCGTTGAACGCAGAAAGGGCATTTCTCGGTTGCGTTGCACAGTGGATCGAGTCAATAGGAGAAGTCGGACAAAATTTGGAAAAACTTTGTATACGCAAATTTTTGAGGTTCTATAAGTGATTTCATTGGTTTCCTCGTGAAATTTCCTGCTAGGAGTTCCTTCTAAAATTTCTAATGTGACTAAAGAAACATCGAAATTTGCAGTTTTAGTCAGAAATTTCATGTTCGACCTCTTTAATGAATTCAATCCACTGTGCCGTGTCTTAGAATCTCCACTTCTAATTTATTTTTTATAGAGAAAGCCATTCAGTGAATTTTTTTTAAAATTTTCCGATTTCAGCGTTGAAAAATTGTAAAGAGTATTCTATAAAAGTTTTTATGCTTAAATTATAATGTATGAAATGTTTGCAAAGATTCTTGGACACCGCAATTAAGGAATGCCCTTTCTACACACAGCGCTTCGATTACAACGATTAACCGTGCCATGCGTGCAATGCGTGAAACATGAAACACTCCTGCAGTCTTGTAGCTGCTAATCTGCGTTTCTCGCCAACTATCGGACAGGACTGCGTTTTGCGCAATGCGAGAAGTATTCATACAGTCTGGTAGGCGCTAATATACGCGTCGATCCGACCGCACTGTTTGGCGCAATGCGTGAAGTATCCCTACAGTCTTGCAGGCGCTAATACGTGAAACGCTGGCCGCACTGTGTTTCAACGCCGTGTGATCTTTCCAACGTTGCCTCGTCTCTCCCGATAAAATATTTTTTCAAAGAAAAGTTAGGAAATTTCTCTATGTGCGCTTATTTAGGACGAGTGGGCCATTAAAAAAGATACAAATTTGAACACTCTGAGTCCGCAACCACGTTTCTCGGTTTGCGACGTTGCAGACTTCCTGTCATACTTTATTTTTCAAATGGAAAACTACTTAATGGGGATTCTTGAAAATCTCATTTATTCTTCTTTTCACTGGAAAAAAAAACACATTGGATCTAGAGTCCAGTCTCTTAAAAACATCGACAAGAAAAAATACTCTTGATTCAATCGGATTTTTGCTTGAATCAAGAACCAAGCCTCTTATTTTGAGCGGATTTCCTTTTGATTTAGGCAAAAATCTGATTGAATCAAGAGCATTTTTTCTTGTCAATGTTTTCAAGAGTCTGGACTCTAGATCCAATGTGTTTTTTTCCCAGTGTTGTATAGGCGAGCAACATTCTACGAAACTTCAAGGAATTATGTTGATTTATCCCCTTTTACAAAATGAAATAAGAGCTGATATTTTGTAAGCACCGCAAACGAGATACATGGTTACGGACTTACACCGTCGATTTGTTTTAAATATAATGGATGAAACGTTAGCGGAGCCGCTTTTGAGACACCGCAACCAACAAATGCCCTTTCTGCACCCAGCGCTTCAACAATGGCGGGGCGTGAATGATCGATTATCGATATTTCTCCATTTGAGGCTGTGGTAAACAATCGATTATTAAGGTGTGCGCTGCGAGCACCCTGTTTATCGATCCTTTTCCATAGGTTTCAATGGTAGATCAATCGATACATTGCAAAACACGCCACGCCACTGCGCTCTAATTCTTCTTAATTGCGCAACTACGTGATTGCGATGAAATTGAGAATTCGCACGTGTCCGAAATTTGACGATTTTTTTTTAGAACTGAACAAGAGAATAATGTCGGTTTCAAAATTGAACAATCATTGGAGGAGTTACGACAGACCGACCTAAATGTATCCAAATGTGAAATTCTGCCTTTAAATTAACGCCTTGGAGGGCAAGGTGCATGAGTGCAGTTTTTGCTATGTCGAGAAATACGTGTTCGAAGTTTCGTCATTACACGGGTTCTTATGGCGGACAGAAAGTTCAAACTGCCTTTTTGATGTAATAGGTCATAACCTCAAACAAACATTTTAGGATTTAAGGTGATTTGATGGACCCTATATTTTGTGTCAGAATGACATGCGATATATCGCATCAATTGTTTCCATCTTTTCAGCTGCTCGTCATTTTTTCGAATTTTGAGATCACAATTCTGTTGTTAGGAGACTAAAGAATTCACTTGCCAATTTTGACAAACAAATTTAACATAATGAAGGCGTGGTTTTTTTAGAGAAAAAATATCGTTTTCGATACTGATATCGAAACTGCACTCGAATGCGATATTTTCTCTCGAAAAAAAACCACGCCTATATTACGTTGAATTCGTTTGTCAAAATGGGTAGGTGAATTCATTAGCCTCTTGACGATAGAATTGCAATCTCAAAATTCGAGGAAAATGACGAGTAGCTGCGAAAATAGAACCAATTGATCCGATATATGGACCACGTTAAACAGAAAGGAACCAAGCCACATCAGCTATTGCCAAATTGAATTGGGCTTTTTAATTTTTTACCTGAAAACGGTTGTGCGGATTTTTCTGCAAATTTTAGTGAATTTTCTGAGAAGTACGAAGCAAATTCCTCAAAAATGTCAAAACAATCCGCAAAATCGTTCTTTTGTAAAAAATTAAATTGCTCTATTAAATTTGGCAATAACTGATGTGGCTTGGTTCCTTTCTGTTTAACGCAATCCATATAACATGTCGTTTTGACACAAGATGTAGTGTCCATCGAATCACATTAAGTAGGAAAAGCTGAAAATTAGAAAATGCCCAACAATTTCGCTTTTTATTTCCATTTTATACTCATAAGAACTGAAAATCTATAACAAGAAACCCGTTCCCTCATACTCAATTGACTTTTGAGGCTATGTTTACATGTTGAACCAATCGATCTCGATACAATCTCACCTATTTGATGTATCGAATACGACCCATTGAAAAAAAGAAACCAAACCTACACCTGCAAGCGTAAGATATTAAATTGCCAATCAAGCGCGCCTTATTCTATCCGCTGCTCCCATTGGCCTGCTCTCAGGCGACCTTGCACGATTAGTAGATCAAGTGAAAGTAAATTTCCGCGATGGGGACCCGATTACGCTCCGACGGAGTCGTTACCATGGCAACGTCACAAACACTCGACAGTGAGTGTTATTTAAACTTACCGAGCGGATTCCGGGCTGCATTAAATTAAGTGCTGCAGGTAAATATTTGCTTGTCTAGCTGTTAACAGGTCGGATTTCAAATCCCGGGCTTGAGTAGCTTGCACGCATTGGATGTTCCGCTCTAATCAGATCTCCGTTAGATCGAAACTGATTAGAGGGATGAAAAAATAGCGGTAGTGCTTACTAGTCTACGTGACGTATGACGTTGAGATGATTCGGAGATCGATGTGTTAGTGTGGCATCGTTCAGCTCTGTGGTTTCGGATGAGGGGCTTGGAGGACAAGATGCATAGATTCAGCTTTTGCTATTTCAAGAAATACGTGTTTGAAGTTTCAGAATTCCTGGAGCCTTATGTCGGACAGAAAGCTCAAACTGACTTTTTGATGCGTAAAACTTGGAATTTGGGAGCGAATTTTTCACAGAATATGCATCGAGACTAGTTTTACTTGAAATCATTGATGTCTCAATTTTTTCAAAAACTGAATTTCCGCGCCTTGTCCTTGGAGCCTTTTAAATTTCGTTTTCGCAGACTTTGCAAACTCTAACTTGTCCTTACAAAACCTCAGAACGTGTGTATTATGTTTCGTTGTTTTCCCGCAAGAAATACCGTAAATAGATTTTATTTAGACCAGAGAACTGTTGAGAATTTTTGACTGAAATTGTTTTGATTCTTTCTCTGGTTATGCGCAAAAATCGGTAGAATTTTTGACAAATTTTGCACGGTCATATTCCTTTAAAAATTTGAATGGTTTGAGTCAATTTTGTAATCTTGAAGTGATTTTAGGTTATTTCATCTGAAATACGACGATTTGAAGGAGACGCAGTCATATACGACTTAATTGAAATGCAACATTTCAATCTATACTTGAAATGCAACATTTCAATCTATACTTGAAATTAAACATTTCAATCTATACTTGAAATGTATTCGTTTGATCAAAAATGGTTGCATTTTTACAATTTTTGTGTACATTTTCTTGGTAGTTCGGAAAATGTTCCCCAGAATATTTTTACGTAAAAAATGCACCCATTAATGAACATACAGGTACATTTTCAGGTATAACGGTAAAATGATAAAATGCAATCGATCCCCTGCTCAGATTCGCTTTATTTCGTTTGATAAGGCTAAAAGTGAAAGGTTTCTATTTTTTAGATAAAAAAAATATCATTCACGAATGTACCCCTGACAAAATAAATTCACTCACGAACTAATTTTAAAGAAGAAGATATTTTCCCTCAATGAAAGATTTCTCTGTTTTTGTTTCAAATAAAAGTTGAGGACTGTCGGTTGATCGCGGGAGACAAGAATGGCCCCTCTTTGCACGCGGGTGATTCCCCAACAAAATGAAGAAGCAGTGATGGAAACCGAGGCCAACTCAGATTCAGATGCGGAAAGCTTATCATCAGACGATGATTCCTTCTATGAAATCCCTGATCAAGTCAACCTTCATCAGCAGTTCTATGCCAACGATGATAGTCTTATCCAGCTCTTGGTAAAATCATTTTCACACCTATACTTTAACTCTGAAACTTGGTTGCATCAATGTTATTAACATGGGTTTTCTATCACTAACAGACTTCCTCCATTCGAAAGTAAGTCTATGGATGTAAATTTTTCATCCCAGAGAGATTTTCATATCTGAGACGCTCCCCAAGTTTTGTTCGTTGCACACGCAAAAAATAGTCGGTGCAGATGACAGAACCCTCAGGGCTCCTGCACTTTCTTTGTTATACTTACAGAACTTTTTTGTTGTGAGAACAGAACTGCGATCGTGAGTACAGAGCGCTCTGTCCTCGATGCGGAAACTTCTGTAGCTGTAACAAAGAAAGTGCAGGAGCTCTATGAACAGAACTATTTTTCTCAGTGCAAGAGTATCTGCTTAAATCAAAAATAGAATTCAATTAAAAATGAATAAATACAACAACTTTATCAACATTCCCATAAATACGGAAATTTATTTTCCTGGTGCAGTGATTATTCATTGTGAGCATATCAACGGTAAAACACTGCACAAATACTTATCTCAAGCACAGGTACAGATGAGGCCTCTTTTTTCCTTTAAAAAAACATTTTTAAATATTCATTCACACAACTATCAGAGAATGTTCTTAATAAAGCAAAAGAAATTCACGCAAAGCGTCGTCATAACAGTGAGCAGACATCGTTTAATCGCTTACTGGCACCAGAGGCACGGGCCGAAGACCAAGGAGCCTTGATGCAACTATTCGTGTTCTTTGGATGTGCGTGTTGCATACGCAATAATTGAAGGCGTTTTCGAATTCCTCGCTTGCAGCAGCGCAGTGTTCCCCACGCTTATGTCATTTTGATCTGAAAAGAGGCAGAAGCCTGAGAGTTTCTACTAATTACACGGAGAAAAAAAACTGGGACCCGAAGTTGAGGTCATATGGATCTCTCAAGTTTTCGGATCACGTATCTAAAAACTTGAGGTCCAGCTGCCGAAGTTCGGGTCAGACATCTGAAGTACTTCGATACATACCGAAGTGCCTCAATGTCTGACCAAACTTCGGCAGCTCGACTTCAAGTTTTCGGATGCATGATCAGAAAACTTCAAAGATCCATATGACTTCAACTTCTGGTCCCATGCACGAAGTTTTTTTCTCCGTGATGATTTAATTATTTTTTTTTTCAGTCAATTTTACGAATTCAGAGAGGATATTAACTATGATTTAATTTTACTTCCAGAAACGAGTATAACTTTCTTAGTTTGTTTTTTTTTCTGCTCAAATAGCAACGGACAACCGGCAAAGAGGAATTGAGCGAGATCACGGAGCTGAAATTGCGGGCCATGTCTGAGGAGATAAGTCTTTCGCGAATCAACGGCCTCGTCCCTAACTTGACCACACTCAACCTCGACGGCAGTAGCTTGACCTCTCTACGGTGAGCGATGTTCCCATTTTTCAAGTAAAATTGTTTAATTTATTGTGTTGATTTGTATAAGAAACCGGTAAACACTGCGTGGAACGGCAACGCTGCATCTTTAATTCCTTCTATTTTATGATAATTTGTTTATTTATTTATTTTTTTTTATTATTATATTTTAAGGTATGCCAAGCGAAAGAGCGGGATCTATTTCTAATTAGCTCTGTCATCTAGTGAAGAGTAGTATTGTATTTTTTGCACGCGTATAAGTGGAACTTGACGCCTAAATACAAATTATACTATTCCTACTTCACGGATGCCCTGATTGCATAAGTATAAAATTGAAGGCGTTTATGTCGCCCTCTCGTTCACAACTAGTGATGATTCTCAGAAGTTTCCGCTAATTGACCTTGTTTACAACATTGCCCCTATGGTCTAAGGGTCATGCCAAATTCTTGTAAAATTAAGAATGCCGTTATTTGTTGAGCTTTGACTGAAATCCACTTCTTTTTCGACAGGGAACTTGGCTGCAGTTTGAATAAACTGAAGGTCCTACGGGTATGCTACTGTGGAATCAGTTCATTGGACGGTATCCTGGGCTTTACTTCCTTGAAAGAGCTTTACGTTTCATACAACCACATTCAGAACATCGGGATGTGCACTTCCTTACCACATCTGGAAATCCTGGATTTAAGGAGGTTTGACATCATATTAATAGTTAAAATATCACATTGAGATTACTAGGTATTTTAAAGGTTGCTCCACGTCCAAAATACCCTAGATTTCTTGCTCCGTCGGCGTAGGAGCAATTCTCGCATGAGCCTCTAAAAGCATGAACTCATATTTAAAACAAGGCTCATGTGGAGATTTAAATACTGCCTTGCAAAGGAAAAACGCCGTATGAACCTTAAGATGTGTCATATTTCCTTTAATAACCAACGAATTTACATGAATACTTCACCCATTGCGCCAAACACAGTGCGGTCAGGAGCGGTTGGCGTGAAATGCATAGCACCTACACCTACAAGACTGCAGGAATACTTCACGCATTGCGCCAAACACAGTGTGATCAACGCGGCGCGGCGCTGCTGCGGAAGTTAAAATTATTAAACCACATTTATGTTTGTTCTTTCATAATTTTTTGGTTCATTTCTTATAAATGGAGGACCTTGTCCACGCAGAGGTAGGTTTACAGAACTTAATTTTCGCGGAAAGTTCCGTGAAATTTTGCTAGTTGTGTTGACAGGGCTTTCGAAAAAAATGTATCCAACACAAATAAGTAAACGCGTCTTATGCACCCCTCCCCTCTGGCACGTTCACATGATGGTTTTTATTGATGTTTCAAAACGAATGAGAAGGGATAGCAAAATACAGGCGGCTCATGGGCGGCAAGTAGGTAAATTCGGCCCTGGATGTCATCCGGCATCAATCAAAAGGGAGCACGGGTTTCTACGCCTTCTGTTAAATCTCTCTACTCCTCGTACATGAAAACAATAAGAAAGTCGAAAATTTATCTGCAGAATCAAAGAATCGAATCTCATTCATGTTACCTGTAGTTGACAAGCAACAATTACACACTGAAATACGATTTATCTTAACAAGCATCAGTAGAAAATGACAGGAAATGGCGACTTGACTGCCGTAACAAATAACTTCCATGAATTTCCCGCCATTCGGCGGGTTTGAAATCTTTTCAAGTGTTTAGGCTTGTTTAAAGCCGGCTAGTCTGGGATTTCGGCTCTAAAAATTCACAATAAATTACTACTTGATCTACTCGCCCGGTACTTTCAGAATATTAAATGAAAAACACAAGGTTTATTGACCCATTTTAGGACATGCCCTGTTATAGATATCCCAATATCTTGTTGTAGAGTGAGATATTTTGTTTGGAGCTACGATCACTTATCCTATCTTTGTTTTCTCAGAAACAACATATGCGCAATTGGGAGCGTGGAATTCCTGAGCACTTGTCCAAAGCTGCGAAATCTCACGCTAGCGGAGAATCAACTCACTTCCACGTCAAACTACAGGAATCAGATCCTGGGGATGATCCCGCAGTTGCGAGTTCTCGATGGCATTCCTTGCGGTGCGTATATCAAAAAGAAACAATAAAATATAAAGTAAAATAAAATAAAAGTCTTGACTCGGAAATGAACTAACAGTGATGGTTATTGAAAGTTACACTAGTGGTACTAGTGAACACTAAATTACAGGTTTTCGGCAGCGAAAGCTTGTTACCCAACATCAAACAAATTGAGGGGTTTGGAGGACAAGGCGCATGAATGCAGTTTTAGAAAAAATTGAGATATTAATGATTTCAAATAAAACTAGTCCCGATGTATACCTATTCTGAGAAAAATTCGCTCCCCAATTCCAATTTTTAAGCATCAAAAGTCAGTGTGAACTTTCTTTCCAACCTAAGGATCCATGCAATTTCGAAATTTTAAACATGTATTAGTCGAAATTGCAAACACTGCACTTATGCGCCTTGTCCTCCAAGTCCCCTGTAACTTCTGCAATTTATCACCTCTAACCGTCAAACACGTAATTATGGACTGCTCTGCCCTTAGATATCTCCAATCAAAGATCTACTCACCTACAATCAACAGAAATACAAATCCACTTACATGCGATGAACCCAATGTCGCTACCAAAATTCTGAAACTCTTCGCCTCTCTTAATTTAAAAATCTAAATTTTCGTATATACACCCATTTTCAAAATTCTCTGTAAAGACGTTAATAGCCTGTGATGCTGAATGTCTTAAAATATATTAACTAACTAACGCAATTAGAAGTGGGAGGAAAAAAATGAAATCATTGTCAGTATGTAAATGAATATAACGCCGGTGAAACTACCCGACCAGGTACCTCGTTTGCGGTGTTTAAAATTATCTGATTCCATTATATTATTTTGAGGAGAATGAATCAATATATCATTTTCATTCCTTGAAAATTTCACAGAGCTTTCTTTGCGCGGAGATGAATAATCACGGAAATTCCGGAAAAAGAATAATCATGGAAATTCCGGGAAAAGAATAGACGCTACCTAAGTAGTTTTCCAATTATAAAATAAAGTTTGACAGGAAGTCTGCGAAGTCGCAAATGTAGGAACGTGCTCTAGTGCTTTCAAATACAATATAGGATGGTCATGTGAAGAATAAAGGCACTCAGACTCAAGTCTCTTTCCGATTGGAGTGACAATTACCAGAAACTTGGAAAAGAGCGCATGAGACGATGCACTGCGCTGCTGTGAACGTGAGGATTTCGAAAACGCCTTCAATTTACGTGCGTATGCAACACGCATATCCACAAAACACGAATAGTTGTATCTTGTGTCCAGGCAGGCGCTCATATACCTTTGATCCTCGTACTCCCGATTTCAATGCGATTATCTCATCTGTCTAACTAAAAGAAAATGATTCGAATGTTGCCAAATTTCTCACAATAAAATACTTCATTTTTAGGAGAATTGTGAATAATTTCCCTTGAGATTTCCGAATAATTTGGATCAAATTGCAAAATAAAAATTCGACGAAAAGTTGAAGGAGATTGTTCAATTGAAATTTTACATGGTCATGAGACAGTTCTTTTGCTGAACGATAACACACCAACTCGGTAACTCGAAAATGCCCAATTTTCATGAAAGATTGTCAACTTTCACAAAATTCATTGAAGTTAGCGCATTTGTTCCAACTTGGACCTCCAAAGTGTCCTCCAGTACATACCTGTCTTTCGGCACCCAAAATCTTTTTTTTTAGACTAACTTCTTTACCCACTTTGCAGTTTTTTGTGTGTCTTGATTATTTTCATTTTTTCGAGTTGGTGTGTTTTCTTTCTCGTTGATTGAAATAACTTTGGAAAAAGAAGGAAAAAAAAGAAGAAAAGAAAAAAAACCTTTGTTTTTCATGTGATGTTTTACATTTTGAATAAATATTTTATCTTATCTTATTTTCAGGAGCACACGGGATTAGGTGCAATGAATTGAACCCGAGTGATTCTGAAACAACCTCCGAGTCAAGCCTATCTGAACATGAACCAACACCGCCGGAGAGTTTGCTTCTTTCTTTTACGCAATCAGCCAACTCAACGTCTGATTCACAGCCTTTGCCAACTATTCCAGGTGCGTATACCCGTCAATTAACAGTGCTGTCATGTTGAGGAAAAACGCCGCATGGGCCCTCACTCCTCAATCATCGCCTAAATTTCTGAAATAAAATACGAATTTTCAAGGAAACTTATATATATTTTTCTCCCAATTTTCAGAGAATTTCACGTACACTTTGGTTTAAAATACTTGAAAATTTCAAGGAAAAATATCCATAGCTTTCCTCAAAAACTACTGCGTTATCAATGGGAATTTGGCAACTTCTAAAGGCTCATATGGCGTTTTTCCACTAACACAATTTTAACTGTCGGAATTCGTTAAAAACATGATTTTCCGTTATATCAGGTGAAATGTGCGAGTTTGTATCACTTTACAAAATGAATAAAACGTTCGTGACCGAAACTGGACATTTTTAGTAAAATTTACCAAATACCAACGGCCCGTAGTTATTTGATGGGATAGGTGAGCTTTCTTTAGCCAACTTAGCTAGTAGTCATCCCATCAAATACCTGCGGCCCGCTGGTATTTGAAGAAAAAGTTTCTGGCCTTGGCCATTTGTACCGCGTTTGGTAAAAAGGAACCAAAGCCACATCAGCTATTGCAAAATTTAACTGGGTAATTGAATTTTTTACAAGAGAGCGTTTGTGCAAATTCCTTGGAATATTCAAAGGAATTTGCCTCGTACTGTGCAAAAAATTCACTGAAATTTGCACAAACATCCGCACATCCGTTTTCATTTGTGAAAACTTAAAGTGCCCGATTACATTCGGTAATAATTGATGTGGTTTTTCCTTTTTACTTGGCGCGGTCCATTTGATGGTTCGATTTGATAGTGCGTCAGTAACTCATATATTGGCACACCCCATATCATAATACACGGAAAAAATAAATTGCTGCTTTAACAATTAAATTGTTAAAAAATACGTCCGACATGTTTCAAATGTACATTTTACAATAAAGGAAAGCTAATGTGACCACGGTGCGTTTAATTAGCATATTTTATTGTAAAATCTACATTGAAACATGTCGAACACTTTTTTTTATCTATATATAAAATTGTGAAATCAGCAATTTCATTTTTTCCCATCCATCTTCAACACATTTATCAAAATGTCCAATACTTAGTACTGCGGTGCTAAGGAAGAACGCCGTATGAACATTCGAGAGTTGCCAAATTTCCCTCAATAAGACATGTATTTTTGACAACATTCATGCACATTTTACCTTAACATTTTCAGATATTTTAGACAAGGCCGGATTTAGGGGGTAGCCACATGGGCCGCGGCTCATGTAGGCAAATATTGCAAATTTTTGAAATGCAGGTGTAAAAAAAATCGGATTTAGAAAAAAATTACAAACGAGAAAAGGCGACGAAATCTCTCATTTCCTGAGAGTAGAGTAATTTCTAATTTTGTCGTCTTTCATGATACAAGAGACAACACCTTTAATTAGTCGAGTTAAGAGAGAAACCAAACACGCAATTTGACCTTGAGCAGAACGGCGCAGAGAGCAATGACGACGAGGACTGATTGTGAGATGAAAAGAAGGAGCCCTCGGCGCGGCGGTCAACATGAAACGCATAGCGCCTACAAGACTGCATGAATACTTCACGCATTGCGTTAAACACAGTGCGGTCAGCGTGAAACGCATAGCGCCTGCAAGACTGCATGAATACTTCACGCATTGCGTCAAACACAGTGCGGTCAGCAGCCGTCGCGTCAGCGTAAAACGCATAGCGCCTACAAGACTGCATGAATACTTCACGCATTGCGTCAAACACAGTGCGGTCAGCAGCCGTCGCGTCAGCGTGAAACGCATAGCGCCTACAAGACTGCATGAATACTTCACGCATTGCGTCAAACACAGTGCGTTCAGTAGCGGTCAGCGTGAAACGCATATAGTGCATACAAGACTGTAGGAATCTTCACGCGCGTGGTCAGCGCAGCGCGGCGGCGGAAGTTGATCATCTATGGCATAGCGTTACGAATTCATAACAACATGTTTTCGGGGTTTTTAAAAATTGAATCTTTTCCGTACACCATGATTTTGCAACATTTCATTAGTTATTTCTTTTTTTGAAAAATTGGTTCCCTTAACTTTAACATTATGAAAAAAAGTTGGTACTCCACTTTTTTTGTGCAAGCAAGAAAATAGATTAGTGACCCCTGGAATCTAAGATCCAAAATTAATTCATGCCATGGAGGGTTAAAATTATTAAACCACATTTAGGTATGCCTGTTCTTTCATAATTTTTTCGTTAATATCTTATAAATGGAAGGCTTTGTCCACACAGAGATAAGTTTACGGAACTTAACTTTCGCGCAAAGCTCCGTGAACTTCTGCTAGTAATGTTGACAGGGCTTTCGCAAAAAAATGTGTTCAACATGAGTGAACACGTCTTATGCACCCCTCCCCCTCCGGCACGTTCCTTTCATGGTTTTTATTGATGTTTCAAAACGAATAAGAAGGGGGCGGCAAAACGCAGGCGGCCCATGGGTGGCAAGCAGGTAAATCCGGCCCTGATTAATTATTTAATTTAATTACGTACGTATTCAATTAAATTGCGTACAAAATTGTCTGAAAATTTTGGAAAATAATATTCACAAATTTTCCGAGTAAATTTGGTTTTTATCGGATGAAACTTAGCAACGTCTGAAGGCTCATACGGCGCTTTTCTTTGTATGCTCACCTAATTGCTCCAAAAAATGTGTTAATGAACCAATTTTGCGGTGTTGCAGACACGGAGACTCGAAACTCGCATGCAAGCTCACTGACATCGGGCGCCGTCTTGTGTGGTAGTATCGCCAAATCGTTGCGGAGCAAACGGTTGGGGAGAGAAGGCGGTGCTGGTCTCAGAATTCTAAGCCCTGTCCATACTCCCGGCTTCGGACCAGTGGTCAAGATGGAAAAATCGGACGCCATGCAAGCCTCTAAGATGTGGAGACGGGAGGCGGCTAAATTGAGACACGAAACCTCATAAAGCTCGCTCATTAACGCGGTCTCTGTGGATTTTCTGCCCGGTCAAGTTTCGTGATTGCTGCCAGATTGTGCTAGAAATTCAGCACATCTCCTCGTCTAACCACGGTTGTCACAGAATTTGAAAAATGAAATTCCCTGACATTTCCCTGATTTGCCGACACACTTTGGTCAAATTTCCTATCAATTGAGGATATGCCAGATGGTTAAAAACATACGTAACCAGAAATATTATTTAGGCAAAATTTGTTTCGAGACGTCAAACCCAATCTAGAAAGCAGATAAAAGTGACTGAATGAGTTTCTCTGACATTTTCGTTCTTCTCCTTGACATTCCAGGTTTTTCTAGACTTTTTAAAATTCGCTGACATTTCTAGGTTTTCCCTGACTGTGGCGACCCTGTTTGACTGAACGTAAAATATCTAGGGGTTTTCACGCAATCTGGCAACTTCGAATTCCGTGGGATACAAAACGACGGCGAAACTGCAAAAAGGCGTATCTCGATTGCGATGTTTCAAAGTCTCCATCACTATTTCATTTTTTCAAAACAGCATGATGGTTGGAAATTTTTCACTGAATACCTACTCCTCGCACAGAAAGAAAAATCATGTTTTTCTTCTTTTCTCTTTGTCCTATATTGTTTTACACCAAAAACAATTTGTCCTCCTCCCGAAAGACAAATTGTCATCGTTTTCGTTCGAAATTCCGTCCGATCCATCAAAATTGTTCACTGAAAATTTTGCTTTTAAACGTCAACAGTACAAGAGAATAATTTATAGTAAATAAGGAGCAAAATGGAAATAATAGTTGAAACAGAATACAAAATCGACATAAAAATGATCCGAATAATAGGCGCATACTATAATCCTTCTAAAACTAATGTATGTATAAATTGAATTGTATATTTATATTTAAATAAAGATACTGAACACTAATAATTTTTAAAAAAAAAAACTGTCGAGAGTAATATTCCAGGAGGGAAGTCGTGATAGGTTCCTTCATGGGCACATTGTAAATTGAGTATAGAGTTCACTGGAATTAAGTTAAGGTGTGAGAGAAACAAGCAAAAGGATCCTCAGTTAGTATCGCATCATGTGATACATTTCAAAATAACGCCTGTAGGCAACTATTCCGGCTCAATGGATGTCCGTGTTGCATATGCACGAAAGTGAAGGCGTTTCGACTCTTCGTGCACTCGCCGCTTCAGAGCTGCGTGGCTATGGTGGGCACTACATGGATTCTTCGTTCATACGACATGGACATATCTTTAGGACGCTTAGTTGCTCTACAAACTATCTCGTCACATCGTAATATCGAAGTACTACAACACACACATCCGCCAATCCACCTTTCCGCAGGGTTGCAGGGGTGAAATGAAAAACATGAAACACTGAAAATTTCCGTGAAATATTTCATGAAATTCCACGAAGTTGTGAAATATATCAAACATATTTTCAGGAGCTGGGTATGCAACACGCACTAGAGAAGCAAAGACCAGTCGTCTTTCATTTAATTTTGCATTTTGTTTCGAAGAATATTTTGTTTTACCTATTTTTCATATTTTTCTGAAATTTTATGAAATATTTCACATGGAATTTCAATATTTTATTTTTCATGAAAAACAGCAACCCTGCCTATCTGTGCCTGAGAGATGTCTTTGTATAGTATAAACGAAGAATTGAAGGCGTTCTGTCTTCTTGGATCCTCACAGTACAGCCCGCGGGTGAAGCATGGTGAGGCGGTAAGCTTTTGAAAGTTTTCGAAACTTCAGCGAATCCACGTTTTTCCAAACGGACTCGTGGAGCTTTAGAAATAAAAAAAATCGACTCTCTAGAAAACTGAAGTCATTTTCCATTTTAGCATTTCTCGTTAAAATCATTACACATTAATCAATATTTTAAAATACCAGAACGAGGTAATAGTTCGTTTTAGCCAGTCCGGTCAAGTACTCCTCACTTCCATTCTGTGCTACTACACTTTTGATCATAATAGTTTTATAAATTAAAAAAATACAGTGGAGACAATCACCACAAAATTGACAAATGATGCAAATTAAGGCGTTTTTTCAGTCTGCAGAAGAATTGAAGGCTGCTAGGAAGTAATCATTTATTTTACATTGTAGCAATGAATGAAAACTCTTTAAGGAAAAAAAAACCTCTACACCTCAGGGATGGAGTTAATATTTCGATAGCCTGGTTTCACTAACATAGGTTCTGACTGATTAGAACTTGGGTATTGGTTGACTTTAATAATGGAATAATTAAAGGAAAATTTCAAGTTTTAAAAATTAGTTTTTTATTGGGTTTCTGTTTATAATACTTAACAGTGGACATAGACAGCATTATAAATAGAAAAAATTTAAAAAAGGAAAAATAGAGAAACCACTTGGAAATTACAAAAATGTGTCCAAGCAGAGATGGATTTAATCTGGCTGTGAGTATCATGACTTTATAATAATTACCCTCAAATTTTTGCCACACAATTTTTAGAATTATTTTGTGGAGCAATCTGGGACAGCAAAAATTCCGATGGAGAGGCAACGCTTGTCAAATTTAGAAACGATACCAAACAAATTTCACACAGGAAAAAATAACAACTGAAATCAAACTTGCCATTGCTGATCGAGATATTATAGAAATTTGGTTTGGAATCATTGCTCATTGCATTGACTTGATCTCCTATTGATGCTAAAATTAATCATCTTCTTGCATCAGAATTTATTTTCAGTAGAAATCTGCATTGAGTTTGTAAATATCTGAGTTTCTTATTTTTAAATTCAATGCTTTCATACTATTAACTAATCGACTAGAAGAGGATTGAACTGATTATTTTCCAATGAGCTCAAATGCTATTTTCACTAATTATATAAAAGCAAACAAAATTACATCTCTCAATCGTGAGAAGTGTTTGCTGTTTAAAAAATACTTTTTTTCTTGAGTTTTGCAAGTTGTAAAAGTGGCCATCATTAAATTCGAAAAATGACAAGTTCAATTTTAAGGTGAAGGAGCTCACTTATTAATTGTATGCTTAAGCTAAATTTGAAATCGTCCATTGTATAGGTCCTTTTAAAACTTGCTCGGAACATATCACCTCCACAGAGTTGTAAGGTACCTAACTCATATTGTTGGAAAAGTGGCGTTTTGGAAATTTCTAACAACGGTTCGATTGGTTAGGAAAATTTGGTAGCAATGATAGCCCTATCTTACACCAGTTATCAGATACAAATTTCAAAAGTTGCGATTTACATTGGAATCAACAGGGCCAATGCACGATTTTTCCCTAATATCTGGAAATGACGAAAATGCAGTTAGGTGCCTTTTGCCTCTATGGTACTGGTATAATTCTGTAAAGCGTACTATGCAAAAATAAAGCGTCTACATAATTTTTATAATTTTTTGGAGAAATTATTACAATAACGAATCACTGGAATTTGTATAGATATTTTGCCCTTGCAAGAGATGCTTGAATAATATGTTGAACAATGCATTTTGAAAGAAATCAATTGGGTCATGTTGTAATAGGAACCAGTTGGATTGAGAAGAGGGTATTGCAAGGTATCCAAAGTAAAATGATCAGCAAGGTAATTAACTGACCAAATTTGAATAAGAGCGATTGATGAGGAATTTGTATGTATGCAGTTGTCGCTTTTAAAGCAGACTAGGGTACTCTGCAACACCTAACAGCCAATGGAATCTGTCAGTGTGGAGATTTTCCAGGAACTGGTGTCTCTTTCTCTCTTTTAAGATGTCACCTGTCCATCTTTCATCTGAACGCCCTCTGTGGCGTCTACTTACTGGGACCTGCTCCAAAACCCCTTTTATACGAATTTGTACTGAGTGAAATATGAAGGTCAAATCCTTCGGAGGACTAAGTTTAAAAATGAGTCCATGCTGGGCAATTCACAGCCACTAGATTCTTATAAGCTGTACTTCCTACCACAAGTTATATAATGACACATTGAATCGTAATTAAAAGGAACTTTGACATGCATTAGATGCTAACATTTTCTTCATTATCTGGTGTAGCAAATATTTATCTTTTCCTCGGATTCAAAGAATTTTCTGGAAATTTCTCCTGGTACTTCACACGATATTTCACATAGTGCATACAACATTACATTATATTAGAGCTGTAATATAATGACTTTTTTACGAAAATAGATACACAAGAAATTTCCATGGATACATTCTTTGAAGAATTCGTTACAAAATTAACACATTCATACTGAGTACCTACTTACAATTATCTAATTCTAAAAACATGTCGCCATGGTAAAGAGAGTCCAGTTGTGAGAGCATTCTGGAGACCAACTTTCTATAAGAAAGCTACAAACCAACAAATCAAGCGCAGCTTAACGTTTCTACTCATTTGTAAGAGCAAGCTAAAATTTTCCTCCTCCTGGGGAACATTGCCGGCTAAGGCAGAATCAAGTTGACATTTTAAAGTATTTTGATAGCAAACACCAACATGTTGTGAAAATACTAATCTCTCTTTAGGCTTGGTAAAAAAACTGATCAAATCATATCTGAGTTGTTGGGTGAGTACATTTTTTTCTCTGTAGAGAGTTTTCAGAAACATTTTCCCCTCAAAAGTACGCAAAAATCTTGCACACAGATTGGTGTGTTCATCGTGACTTTTAAGCCATTTTCCATAAAAAATAACTTTCCTTTCCGCTCTGAAAAAAATTTACAGAATATCCAATACAGAGTCTCTCCACTGGAGATGAGGGTTATCAATAACCAAAGTGCAAGACCTCGCATCTCCACTGCAATGTTTCAGAATTTCTGCTCCTATTTTATTTTTAAAAAGAGAAACAAGTCATTTTCATAGCTTAAAATTTACACAAAATATTCTGCTAACCGTGAAAAAAATTAAGGAGGTTTTCAATAAATTACCTTCACTAGTTTCCCCCCGAAAAAAACTTAAGCATGAAAAGAAGTCTGTTATGTCGCAGACAGAGATACAAGGTTTCGCAATTCGGCCATCAATACGCTTTGTTTGTTTGATCATATCTGCCCTTGAACTGACATCAGCTCTTAACAGCCCTTACTTCGAACATTCATAGCCATTAAATGATTAATTTAAAATCTTAAATTAAGATACAAGAAACATAAATGTCTTACTTATTTTGCTAGACCAAATTTCTTTGCACAATTGCATTGAAATTATTAGTAAAATACAACGAATCTCATACAGATACTTGGAAAATGAACTGGTGCAAACCATGGAGAGAACAAAATGACATACATTATTAAACTCGAAAATAATATCCGAAATTTTCTTAAAGTCTTATAGAATTTTTAAAGATTGGCAAGACATCTCATTTACTCTGATTACCACGATTAATGGTCCACTAGGCAAAGTCTGAAAAATGACACATATTCCCTCTTTAAAATTTTACAAAAAAAAAAAAAAAAAAAATTCACATGATGGGAAGTCTGATTATCAATTCTCGAACAAGATATTCACAGGCATTATAAACACAGATCAAATGACAGTTGAATTACGCAAATTACTTCATTTGTATTTTTACCATATAACCAATGTCGATTGTGTCTGACTTCTTGATATGCAATTTGGTTTTCTCCTGAAATTTTGCATGGTGTTCTGATTCATACCTTATCTAGCAGCCCATTCAAATAGTATTTGCTGCTGCAAAAGCTATTTACAATTCTTCTTTCTTTTTTTCCTCTTCCATTTTTAAAGAGACAGGTTTTTTTTTACTACCAACATGGTCTCCCCTTTTCCAGAATCAGCAGTGTATGTCAGCGATCGTGAAAACTTTTCAATAAAAAGTAGTTCATGAAGAATGATGGTAAGTAATGCAAGAAGACTCTCCTTTATTGATTAAAAATTCGGATTAAAAAACTTCCTGCTTGGTGCAAAAATTAATTCTTCCAAAATTTACAATAAAAGCTAATTGTTTGAAACGGCAATTTATTTCATCTTGTCTCTTGATTTGATTGTTTCGCTGCAAGACTGCAACAAACCCTTTCCAGAGAAGGAACAGGCTTAGTAAATAATTTTAAAACCTGCAAAACTGCAAAATTTACTTTGTACCTAGAATTTAAGGGGCAGCCCTTGAGAAGTAGCCATTGTGACTGACCATGGACACACTGTTTAATTAGATATCACAGACACAATTTATACAGCAGAGTCAAATAAACCAATTAATTTCCAATTCACAAAAATGCCAAAATTTTAAAAAGGGGATTTTCGATTGGTCCTTCAAAACCAATTATTATTGGAAATAATCGTGTAAGATTAGAGATTGCCTTTGGATAGAGTGTCATTTGGGGGGAGGGGCATCAAAAACTGATTTTCCTTGAATCCTAAATACATCAACTCTGTGATTTGGAGCATAATTGGTTAAAATCATAGGTCTGCTGATGCTTTGAAAGCATTCTTATTTCATCTTAAATATAGCTAATGACATTAAAAATAACTTAAAAATAGTCTTTATAACAAAATAGGAAGAAATTCACAAATTATGAATCACTTAAAACAGAGTTAATTTAATTGATCAGAAGAGTTTGAATGATTTTCAAGATTTGTTCTCTTGGAGACTCTTGTTGGAAAGCAAATTGAACTTTATCAAGTTCTCCCATTTTGAAAATCCTGAGTTCCGTCCCCAGTTTGAAGCAGAACATACACTAATCTCTGCTTATTAAAGATGAAAACATGTTTTTGGCACAGCATAAGCACTGATATAGTTTGAAGAAATTTGATGAAAATTGAATCACTTTTCACAAAATTTGAAAGTTTTACATATTTTGAAGAATACTGAAGCAATTTGACAGGAATTTTGAAGGAAATTCATTGATTATGATACAAATTGAGTCAAAATTCAAGAAAATCGATAACATCTATTGAAGTTAAATCAAGTTTATCTGCTTTAAAAACATTCATTAACCTAGAAGACCTTTGAAAAGATTCAGTCCGTCAACCAGATCTACCATTTACGAAGAGAAAAATTGATGGAAATCTCCATTAATGTGAGAACCTATCATTGCTCAGCAATTTAACAACAACAAGTCTAAAAAAGGTTTGGAGAATGGATGGATATGCACTTTATAATGGAACTCATTGGTGAGCTGATAAGTTTGGACATTAAATAAATGACATGCCGAAAAAAAGAAAAAAAAGTGTTCAACTGATAAAGAACCGCAGAGGAGCTCTTTATACAAGGATACTTAATTTGCAAATAATCTCTCAGGATACTTGTAGGTATAGCATGAAAACTAGTTAGGAAACAACAGTCAATGATTAAAATTTTTTCCAAGTATGGTTGCTAGCACATTCTTTGACAATTGAGGGCCTTTTCACGGCGAGTAATAGCACAATCAAATGGGATGGACGGATAGAGGGTTGCTTTAATTTTCAAATTTTATATATTTATAACCTTAGGCTACACAAATGCTCAATACCCATTTTAATGATCACACTATCGGTTGAACCTTTCAATGGACTTGAATTCAATAAGACGACCTTTCAAAAAGTATGAAAGGAGCCTCAGACATTCCATTTAATTTTAAAAAGGATACTAAAATTAGACAATGCTAGGAGTGGCCACAGTTTGTCATTTTTAAGAATGGATTTGACAAGTTTCAGCGTGTGTGAAGAAGAAACGGGGATCACAAACAGATATACAAAATTTCTTTCCGATTAAAAAATCTGTTTTGAAAGAAAGAAATAAGAATCTACATGCGTAAATGAATCAGTTGTTCTCAAAAGGGAACATTCTTTGATGAGTCCTCATTGGCATGTCCTTTTATGCAAGCCAAGGTTCATGTAAAAATGGACTTGTTCCGTGTTGAAAACAACTGATTCAAATAGTTTTATACATCAGGAGCTCTACAGATGCCAAGGTATCTGCTGGCTTGTGGAAAGAAATTTATGTGTCTTTGAAAATCATCAATTTACAGGGGAAAATAACCAATTTCTACCGCAGGTATTAAAACAAACCTGAAAGTTTACTGTTTTCCCGTTTGTAGATACTTATGACTTGGTAAAATCTTTGTTCTATAAGTAATGAAAACTTATTTAGAAAAGATAGGCTGAACAATAGAAAAAAAAATTCTAGTCTTAAACATAAAATACATGGCAAATTCATGTTTCCCCCTCCATTCTTCCCTTTAAATCACGCTCGTTTTGGTTAAGAATCATTCTGCATTAAAATGAGCTCACTCATCAGTTAAAAATGTACCATGAACAATGTTACTTTTAAGATAAATTAAGATTATTCTCTGTAGATAATCCTGGGAAAATTTAAAACTAGAGATCTGTAAAAAAAAGAGGGCTTCAAATTTTCGAGCAAAAAGTGGGAGATCTCCGGAAGAAGGGCATACATACAGTCTAAATTTACAGTTTTGAAAAAAATTTATGGAAAATTTCTACGGCTGGAAATATAGGTAAAAAATATTTGCTTTTGAGTAACTATACTTTGTACTTCAAATGAAAACATTTTACTTATTAACAGCCATGTACAAACAAATGGAAAGCAATTATTAGAGCTTTGCAATGCGCCTTCTTCCAAAAGACTTCCTAGATTTGAATTGACTGGAGATTTAATACTCTCTTTCAAATTTAAGTCAAAACTTTCTGGTAAGTGACTAATTTAATTGAGCCCAAGTTAAATAAAGTAATCACAGTGCTTACATATTCAGTTCTATTTGCAGGATGTGTGTGAAACACTAACTAAGGCAGTCATGATGATAAAAAGGTTTTTGAAGCTCCACTTCAGCGCATAAACCGCATGTATTCCTTGACTTTGTTCTTGAACGCTTCCCTATCTTTTTGATACAGTTCAGCTGCTTCTATATTCAATGGGTCTTCAAAATTTAAGAGCTCCTGAAAATTGAGAAGAATTCAAGTCAGAAAAAGGGCAGACGAACAAAAGGCAAAGGGAAGTAAAAAGTTCAGGATTGCCACAGAATTTAAAAAATGAATTTCCCTGACACAGTTCAGGAAGATTCCCTGAAAATTGAAGATACACCAAATGGTTAAAATGACATTATTGGAGATATTTTCCAGGCTTTGTTGTTGGAGACGTCAAACCCATTCTAGAAAGCATATAAAGATACGATGTCAATTTTTCTCAAACATTTTTGTCATTTTCCCTGACATTTCCAGGTTTTCCTGGTATTCCCTGACTGAGAAAACCATGGACATTTATTCCTTAACAAAAGAAAAATTTCTCTTGAACACTAAAGATTTTCATAATTATAAAACTTCACTTACTGTAAATAGGAGGTTAAGTCCCCAGACAACATCTTTTAATTTTCTTGTGGGTGCCCAGCCCATTCCGTCAATTGAATTTTGCCTGAGGATACTAAGACAAATCGAGCCTTCTTCGCTAATATTAGGGTGCCATACTTTTGTCAAACACTTAACTGTTGGAGGCTGCAAACAAAAGAGACAAAATTTATACAACACTGAAAACAAAATAGGAAAGATGGAATGTAAAAGATAATTTTATGTGTTCGGATAAATACAAAATGTTACACCAAAAAATAGAACTAGAAAATTATCTGAACTTTGATTGAGGGTAATCGGCAAGAAAAACAGTTGTCATGATAAAAGCTGATGATAAAGCAAGGCTTTGAAACAATTAAGAAGCTTGGAGGGCAAGATGCGTAAGTACAATTTTTGAAAAAATTGAGATATTAAGTAATGACTCCAAGTAAAACTAGTCTTAGTGCATGTTCCAGAAACAATTCGCTCCCCGAATTTCAATTTTTAAGCATAAAAAAGTCAGTTTGAAATTCCTTTCTGCCATCAGGATCCGTATAATTTTGAAACTTCAAACACATATTTCTCGAAATACCTAGCAAAAACTGCACTTCTGCACCTTATCCTCCAAGCCCCTCAATTGGCCTAAAATTAAGTGAGTGAACTAAGAGTTGTAAAAATTCGACAACTGGATTTAACCTTATTGACAAAAAGATTCATTACGATTTCTTCATTCTTTATGTTGTTCCTCTTTGGATGGCTGTAACTTTGTTACTTGTTTTTTATTTTTTTATCTGTGCTCTCTCACCAAGTTGTCAGCTTATTTGAGAGACCACCTTTTACTATGTTATTGTTTCTGTTCTACCAAGCATAAGATTTTTTTTTTAAAAAATTCTATGGAAATGTAAAACTTATCACATATGCAGATAGATTCAGGCCTCAAATGTGTTCTTTGCAGCTACCTTTTTTAGATCCAAAAGAGGATACTAAAACCCCAATTTGGTACACAGTAATACTGATGACTTGGAGACATTTATTTTGCCAAGTTTTTCGATTTAGCAGAGAATATTAATTGAAGGACACTGAGAAATAGGCTTGGCAATCAAATATGATTTTGTTGATCTATTTTCAAAATTTATTTCAGTATTTTTTTTTTTTTTTTTTTTTTTTTTTTTTTTTTTTATTCAAATAGCCTGGAAGGCTAATCCCGTTCCGACCTCACATACCGTTCATTCACCATTCATATACACACTCTGTCAACTTCCCTCAACAATCTCCCATCACCCCAGTTATCGTTTTGATATACCCTCAGTTTAAACAAGTTCCTTTTAAATGCCTTCAGCCCCAATTCTTCCATCTTGTAACAATTAAATTTATTATATTCGCTTACCCCTTTATAGAAAACCATCTTATCCACATCACCCTTTTCATGATACGCCCAGACTTCACCTCCATATCTAGTCCCTTTTGAATTATCACCCCACATTAGCTTTTTTAATTCCTCATCTACGCCTCTATTGATCTGTGTTTAAATTTGTGGTTTTGATTGTATATTCTTACCTGAGTAAGAGGATACCTGATCGCTAATCATTCAACTTACCTCCATGTTGTATGCTTCTGAAATATACACATGAAAAATGAAATGGCCCCCTTGCCAGAAACCCTCGTCGGGGCTGATGGTTAGCTTGAATTCGTGCAGATGGTTAGGATTCTCAAACTTGACTCTACACGTTGACGGGAGCATCTGCTCCATTTCTTGCACCTCTTTGACCAAGAGTTTATCGCGTATTGAGATGCGGTTGGTACTGCGATCGATCGTGCCATCATTGGAATCAACCCCGGCATCTCTCCTTAAACGTCTAGTCAACGTGATCATATTTTCTGGAATAAGAAGAGAGATTTGATTAAGTCGAAGTAACAAAAGAATAGGACACTATGACATAGATGATATAGAATACGATACAAATCAGAATGGGTTCTTTTTTCGCCATGAGTAAGTATACGATAGAGCGAACTCATCGTATGTTGAGGCGAAAGTCAAGTATTGTAGGTATAGGTCACCACTCATCAGTGATGCCATCTGACTGCAGGTAATACCTATTGAGTGGTGCTAATTCGGAGGTAATCAGTGATTAACATTTGGGTAAACATACGATGAGTCCGCTCAGGCACTCTTTAGTTAGTGGTTGTCCGAACCACTATTCTAATGTTTGTCTCATCGTTAAGTGAGTCAAACTGTGTAACAAACATGAGGTTTATCCTCGATTTGCATCATGCGTAAGAGGAGACGATAAAACTCCATGGCTAAAGAAGCAGATTTTACCGATAAATTTTCAAACCTGCACTAATTTGCTCCCGTTTCAAGTATGAGCCTGATAAAATGGCTTTGTTCCCACTAACAGTGTTGCTTCGACGGTCACATTGAAGCACATTGACCAGAGAATTTGGAGGATTAATTCAAATGCTGATCTATTGCTTCATGGTTAATAGAGCTGGCAATTGCTCCTTGAAGTTTTGCTTTGATGCACAGCGTCTAAGCTTCGGTTGATAGCGGACTCGTCGAACAAATTTGTCACAACAAAGAGAGAAGTTAATGAACAATTGATAGTCGGTAAAAATGAAAACACATAATTTACCTGGAGAAGTGGTATAACTTAACTAATATTGGCCTTTGACTAGAACAGAGGAATGGAGAGCTGGAATAACACTTCACTGAGGACACATAGAATGACGATTTTTTCATGCCTCAGAGAACACACTGAAGGACTGTGCATTCGTATATTCTAAGCCTATTTCTACTTGTAAAAAAATGGAAAATCTAGAATTGAAGGCGTGATGATAATGAGAAAAGTCCAGGAAGGAAAAGAACGACGACACATTGACACAATAAAAATATAAATAAATTAAAATTTTATGCTATTTCGTAAAGCAGGAGTGCCCAAGGTGCTTGGGCGAAATTTCTTACGACAGCATTCATAAATTCAATTTTTAGACTCCATTCGCGAGGAAAATTACATATACTTACATTTTAGACATCAAAAGGAATAAAATGACTTGCTGTCATAAATAAGAATGTTAGTAAAACTTCAGAACAATTTTAGATTTTTATTTTTATTCACTGAAGTACAATGTTTGGAATTGCAAAATTGCCAACATGTTTTTTGTAAACAAAGAATTTGAAGGTTATGTTCTAGTGATTGGACAGGTGATTAAAGAAAAAGATTACTTATAATTATCAAGGAATTTCTATGTATCTAATCAATGATTCGTTGATTCCATAGATCATTTGAGAAGTTCGCGAATGCCACTTTAGTATTTCGATCTCTGTTTTTTGCTTTTTTCAGTATGTAACTGTGTTTCAAAGGAGCTTAGTGTCATTGTGCATGCCAACAAACATACCTGTATTTTGGTTCACCTGTTCGTTTAAAGAAAATTAGAGGGTTTCCCTATCAAGCGGTGCCCAGTTGTCTACAAAGTGTTTTCTTCTCTAAATCAATTAACTATGCCAGAAGAGTCAGGTGTCCTTGTCGTCAAAGCAAAACCAGAGCGCAAGAAATTCTCTGCTCCCGTCAAAATCGTCAGCAAAATACCTGCTGACATCCTCCAAAATGAAAAGCTTAACAACATGATTTCGCAGTTACCATCGAATTATAACTTTGAAGTGCACAAAACCATATGGAGAATCAAGCAACTCAAAGCCAAGAGAGTAGCTCTTCAAATGCCAGAAGGCTTACTCATGTTTGCCATCTCGATCTGTGACATTATCGAGACTTTCACCGAAGCTGACACTGTAATCTTAGGGGATGTAACGTATGGAGCCTGCTGTGTTGATGACTTCTCTGCTGAAGCATTAGGTGTTGAACTTCTAGTGCACTATGGACATAGTTGTTTAATTCCTATTGATCAAACGAAGGGAATGAAAATTCTATACATTTTTGTTGATATCAAAATAGATACCCTACATTTTATTGAAACCTTGAAAACAAATTTCTCTCCAGAAACTAAGTTTGGATTTGTAAGCACAATTCAGTTTCTAACAACGCTGCATAATGCTGCAAGTGAGTTGCGGCAAAGTGGTTACTCTGTTACGATCCCTCAGAGCAAACCTCTGTCACCGGGAGAAATCCTTGGTTGCACTGCTCCAATCATTGCAAATGTTGATGCGCTAATTTATCTAGGAGATGGAAGGTTTCATTTGGAAGCTGCTATGATTTCAAATCCCAAGCTCAAGGCTTACAGGTGAGTGAATTTTAATATTCAGGTTTAAGTATTGTTTTAGATGTACCTAAGTATCTCGAATGATATTTTAGTTAAAATTATCAAAACTTCTGGAAGTAAAAATAGCAAATTTTTCTCCTTATCCTGAAGCAAAATTTCGTCAACTGAATCAACAGGGTTTGTCTTGCCTGAAAAAGTACCTACTTGAATATACTTGAAAATTGTTGCGATTTCCCCCACTTTCACTTTCAATTGGTTTCAAAACGGTGATAGAAGAAAACATGAATCTAATGAGAAAAGGAGGGAAATCCTTTAAAGGATATGTGTACAATATTCCTCAGCAGAACTTATTTCTATGTTATCAATGAGTCGCATGACCAGAAGTATCAGATGTCCTTCCTTCAACTTGAAAAACAGAAAATTATCTTTTGAAAACCTGTTCATAACATGAATTTGGCGCTGCATTTGGGTAGGTAATTAATTTTTTATTTTTTCTGCAGGTATGATCCGTACGAGAAAAAATTTACTGAAGAGTTTTATGATCATACTGTGATGAGGGAAACCCGTCACGCAGCCATTACTAAATCCAAGGATGTGTCTCGATTTGGCCTCGTTCTGGGGACATTAGGACACCAAGGAAGTCCAAAAGTTATGGAAAATTTACTGGTAGGTATGCTGTTATTTTTCTCTGTAAAACCTTTCATTTTTATCGTCTAACTTTTTTCATCTAGCTTTGAGGTAGGAAAATACCTCTGGTTTTCTGTGAAGACAAAATAATACCTATAGTTTAATTCAGTACAATTTTTAAAAAAACTAACTTGCAAGTAAAATATTAATTTGCGGTCGTGTTTCGCCGGCTCACAAATTAATATTTTACGTGCAAGTGAGTTTTTTAAAAAATTTCCCGATCTTATATCTTGTGCGAGTCTCCAGAAGTTTCATTTTATAGTTTAATTGCTCAGCACTCTCTCATCAGAATAACATTGAAGCCTCTGCTCGCATGGAAACTAGCAGCTAATACCGATAGTCCCTTAGATAGACATTTTTCAATATTTTGACATCATAGAATCTCATTGAAAAGTACTTAGGTCAAAAAACACTTGTTTTCAACTCACAGAAATCTTTGGTTNGGGGGGGGGGGGCAGATGTCAGAAAATCAAACATTCATTCAAAAATTCAGAAAATATAGGCTCATGATTCTCATATAGCCTTGGAAGCTTTCTGGATCTTTAAGGGTGGAGAATTTTCTTTTTAATTGTTCTCCTAGAAAAACTTGAAAGCTCTCCCTCAGGATCCAACAAAAACTTAGAAGAAAATATATTTCTGCTCTCCAATGTTTACAGGGTTGCCAATCAGTAAAATCCGAAATTACCGGGAAATGTCAAGGAATTTTGAAAAGTCCGGGAAAATGACGGAAGTGTCAGAGAAAATTTTCTTCAATTTCAATTAGTTCTTTATTTTCTCGATACATTAATTACAAGAATAATTCACAACAACTGGACTCTGCCGTGAGCTGCTCTTGTGCGGCTAAAATTGCAAAGTCACCTTTATTTGATTCTTAGAATGGGTAATGGGTGTGACGTTTGGGAACACTAAGTTTGCCTAAAAACAATTTCCAATCATGTCTTTTTGACCATCTTGCATATGTGCAATTATTGCCAAGGAATTTCATCAAAATGTGGCAGGGAAATTCATTTTCTAAATTCTGTGGCACCCTCTTTCACTTGATTTAAGAAATCGGTAATTTTCAATGCGGAAAATTTTCTAATCTCTGAACTGTACTTACTATTTTTCCAGGAAAAACTGAGCAAACATGGAAAAGAGGTCGCGCTTATCCTACTTTCAGAGATATTCCCAAGCAAGCTGAAATTAATGGAGCAGTCTGTCGACGCATGGATACAAATAGGGTGTCCGCGCCTCTCAATCGACTGGGGATCAGCATTTTCTCGCCCACTACTTTCACCTTATGAAAGTGCTGTTGCTCTCGGTGAGAGTGAGTGGAGGTGTAGCCCCGAGAGCAATAATAGCTACCCAATGGATTTCTACGCCTCTTGTAGCCTCGGTGATTGGACACCAAATCACAAGGAAAAATCAAGCAAGGATGATTGTTGTGGTAGCTGCAACAAAACCCTGTAGTTTTCCTGAATGTTTACTAATCACTGCCTCAATTTTTGAAATTGTCATACCAGTGATTATCATTTGTCAAGTCTGATTCTAGGAATATAGCTGTGGCCTGGGGGCCGCAAATGTGCTCCTTTCAGGGTGGCTAGCAACCGAGAAAAACCAGGGAATGCAACTTGACCGGAAAAAATGAGGGAATTTTGTCAACAGTCAAGGAATTTTTTATTGAGCCGGGTTCAAGCTCGAAAAATTGGGTCAGCAACAGGCCAACTAATCGCGTTGTTGTGCCTACCGTATCCGTCAAACATGCCAAATGGGTGGCATTCTCGAGTGGTGTGAAATAGTCAGGGAATGATAAAATGAAATTATTCTAGCCACCCTGTAACTTTTGATGGCCAGTTTTTCGTGGGAGACAAGGAAAAAAACAGGTGGCCAATCTACCAGATCCTACCATTAACGATCATGAAAAATCATAAGGCAGGCTCCCTCCTTCTGTTCCCAGGGAATATAAAATTTATTGTGACAAAAATGAAAGTTTATCAAGAGAAGTCTTTGTTGCATTGATATATTCATTGTTTCATCTCTTAAGTTGCTTTCGTCAGCAGGGCTGCAATTTTGTTGCTGATTGGTAGTAGCCTGTCGAATGTGGCAGGAAGTTGGTGCTCCAAAACTTTGTGATCAGTTTTTTTTTTATCTAATTTTACAATAATGCTTACCTGATTTTTTACCATTTTACTGTACATGTATAGGTATTGATATTTGCAAAATGGGAGCTTAAAATGGTCATTTGAACAGGATTCAACAAAAACGCATCAAGTTTGAATCAAGAAAGAGGCTTGAACCTTCATTTTTTCATAAGACTCCATGTTAAAGACAATTCCAAATTTGTAGTTCCTGTAGTGGCTATATAATATTGTTAAATAAAAAATTGAAAAAAGTCAATGTTTAATGACTATTTTCACATTCAAAAAACTCTCTCTTAACTTTGAATGTTTTACAGGGGATATACGACTGATCCAATTCAAAACTATTCCTAACTCATTTTTTTTTTCCAAAATGCGACTTTGTGCTTTTTTTAAAAACTTAATCAAGTTTTTCACTGCCTCTCTTGCTCCTTTTTTATAACTATTTTTAAGACATGCTTAGTTCAGTAGATTATCGTTTTGTTTGAGCAGTGTTCAACATATTGGATCCTATTCCTAGTTTCTTTTAAAGTTTCTTCATAAATCGTCTTGTTTTTTTTTTCTCTCTTTACAAGTAACTGTAACTCTTTGCCATTGATGCAAATTATGACCAAAGAGAAAACAAAAGCCAGAATTTGAATTGCGGTCCGAGTGGCACCCCCTACTTTTAAGAGTTGTCTCTGATTGGCTGTTCCGCCTGGTGGCCACTTTCTGGAGCCCTTATAGAAAATATCACAGGGTTCATTTTCCATAATCAATATCTCGAAAACAAGGAAAAATTGATACTACGAAGATTTCAGAAATCAATACTCCAGATTTTTCTGAAGAGATTGATGGATAATAGGTACATGACACTTTTTCCTCAAACACACTGAACCGTTCAACTTGGAATTTTGTTTTTTCATGACACCAAGTGTCACACTTACCTACTTAAAGTTGAAAAAAAAAATTCCAAGTCGAACTATTAAGTGTGTTTGAGAAAAAAGTGTCCTGTATTACCCGTCAATCTCTTCAGAAAAATCGGGAGTATTAATTTCTGAAATCTCTGACACATGAATTTTTCTTTGTTTTTGAGATATTTTCGATGGAAAATGAACCCCATATTATTTTCCATAATGGCTCCAGAAAGTGGGCACCAGGTGGATCAACCAATCAGTGACAACTCCTAAAAGTTGGGGGTGCCACTTAGCAATTTAAATTAGAGCTTTTGTTTTCTCTTCGATCATTACTTAATCATGGAGATGTATAGAGATAAATATATAAGGCAGGGGCGGACTGGCCATGGGGGCGGGGAGGCGATCGCCCCCTAATAATTTTCAAGGATTAATTTCCGCGGGGGCCCCTTCGGGACCTCCGCGGCGAATTTGTTTCGAGTCATTGTTTTTTTCCATGTAGAGTTGTAATTTTCCTATCCTTTTCAGTCACAAAGGCCCAAAAATCCTCGGAAATTTGTTTCTAAGAGACATGAAAGGTCGTCGAAAGCTTATGTGATGAAGGGGCCCCCGAAGCATCCTGAGAATGGGTTATTTTGAAGTTCGAGTACCGTAGAATTTAACTCCAATAATGCTTAAAATTACGTTTAAAAAGTGTGAAATTTTCAGAATTTTCCGAGGGAGGGCCCCCTGACCTTCTTAGGGGGGCCCCCGAACGAACGGAGGGGCCCCCACATTTAGGTCGCCTCCTAACTTTTCGACTACCAGTCCGCCCCTGATATAAGGTATTAATCTCAGTATCATTATAACTGATTGTTGCTCTAAGAGCAAGCTAAAGGGGTGTAACCATTTAATTATGGACCTGAAAAACGTGGAGATGCAATAATATTTAGAGCACATCTTGAAATGCAGTCATGCATGCCCTTGCGGAAGCACCCCAGAAAAATCATATTTTACTTTCTTGGGGCCAATGTAAAAGCCTTCCACTAATCTACGCACAATTTTGTTAATTTTGGGCTTTTAAGCACAAAAAAAGTGTGAAAATTTTAGAAATTATCCAAACAGGATCAGATAGACGTAATTGGCAGGGCCGGATTAAAGGGGTGGCCACATGGGCCGCGGCCCATGGCGGCAAATCTAGGAGGCGGCAAATTTTGCAATTTTTTTAAATGTATGTATAAAAAAAAATCGGATTTAGAAAAAAAAATTACAAACGAGAAAAGGCTACAAAATCTCTCATTTCCTGAGAGTATAGTAATTTCTAATTTTGTCGTCTTTCAGTGATACAAGAGACAGCACCTTTAATTAGTCGAGTTAAGAGAGAAACCAACACACAATTTGGCCTAAAACGGCGCGACTTAGGGAGAAATGATGACGAGGACTTGAGATGAAAAGGAGAAGCCCTCGGCGCGGCAATCAGCATGGAACGCATATTAGCGCCTACAAGACTGCACAAATACTTCACGCATCGCATCAAATACAGTGCGGTTATTGTGGTCAGCGTGAAACGCTTAGCGCCTACAAGACTGCGTGGATACTTCACGCATTGCGCCAAACGCGGACGGCGCGGCGGCGGAAGTTAAAATCATTAAACTAAATTTTGCGTTTGTTCTTTCAAAATTTTTCGTTCATTTCTTCTGAATGGAAGACCTTGTCCATTAGAGATAGGTTTACGAAACTTGACTTTCGCGCAAAGTTCCGTGACCTTTTGCTAGTAGTGTTGACAGGGCTTTCCCAAAAAAAGTGTCCAACACGAGTAAACGCGTCTTATGCACCCCTCCCCCTCGGGCACGTTCAGCCAAACACAGGATTCAATTGAGCAAACCGAACGGAAGGCTGAAAGGAGTAAGTTCTAAAAATCCATTGACAGAAAACGGACGAAAATAGAATTTAGACAGGTGTTTTTGGCCCCCCAAAATTTTGTTTGCTCAAAGCTTCACTCTGTTGCCAAGTTGACTTGCGAGAACGTAGAGTTTCCATTTTATTTCGTTTTAGCGATATTCAAATTCTGCCGATAACAGCCACTGATGGTATCATCTTCTTGCTTGCATCCGAGGATTCTCATAATCTCATTATTTCCTCATGAATTATTCATGACGACGGGTGCAAGATCAAAATAATGGCCTAGTTTTTGCACCATACGGCAACAAGTTCGGACGGATGCAACTGCAGAAGGCAACGCTGCAGATTCCGGAATGGTGTTTTCTTCCGAACTTTTGAGTCTTTCACTTTTAGGGCGTCGTCCCAGTTTTATCGGATTTTATCGTCTTTTTAGATATTGTGTTGATTTTATTTACGAACCGTGTATTTTCCTCGAAGTTTGAATTAAATCATCGAATTCGTCGCGCTTTTTCTCGTGTTTTTAACGAAACGAAGAAAGATAGAGGTTATGAAGCTAGTCCTTGAGTAAAAATTTTGTTTTGTTTATCCTCAATAGAATGTGTTTCTTATCTTTTCATATATATTACTGTTCTCTATGAATCCACAAAACTATGTCAGACATCTTTTTTCTAAACTTTCCCCTTGGATGTCGACAGTTTCCCTCATCTCTGTCTTGCTAACCTCTTTTGAGCTTGGCGCATCATAGCATGATTACGATTGTCAACAAGTTAGTTTTTAAGTTAGTCGATCATGAGCTGGTTAAAAAGTAGCTCTTTTAGATCATCAATCACCAGGCACCGAGGCAGTCCACCCGCAAAAGAATTTGATCCGTCAGCATGTTACGACAGCTTCAAGAAACATTGGCAGCAAGCATTCGAAATAATCGAACGCACTCAAGTAAGTTCATGAAGCTTATCAATCCGGATTTTCTAACTGCCATTGAAATTGCCCTCTTAGGCACTATCTTCATTTCCTGATAAACATAATCTGTATTTATTGCCGTAATGCACACTCTGCATTCTGACTTATGATAGTAAGTTCAGGGTTTATTTTCCACGAGGATCAAATGATGTACACATGTGCTGTACTCATCTTATAAGATGTACTTATGTGTGATTTATCATCAATCCTTGTTAGAGCACCTGAAAATCAGCAAATGTACTTAATATTTTCACATACTGTCGAAGTAATGTTGGAATAGAGCTGAGCGTAATAACTTAACCTAATTTCTGTTTAGCTCAGTCGAACAAACCCGAATTACTGTTGTCAACATAGAGTCCGAAGTACTTATCAATTTTCTAATTTAAGTTCTCGTTAAACATGAACAATTGACTGACATCATTAAACTCAGACTGAAAGATGTGGGTTAGTATCTAGTATTGTACTCAGTGACACTGAAGCTTCTAAACTGTGAGATGTTAGCTTTCGCCTAAGTACAGTTGATCTATTAAATATCTATGTCTGTGATTCACTTTTGCTATCAGTCGTAATTCAACGTAACAGCCCCTCTTTCTTATTCGCAAAGATTTTTCTGTCAACTATATGAACAAAGTTTGTAGAGTAACCCCATGGTATGTATTTTTCAGCAGGAGAAATGTGTTACCAAACAAGATGATGTGTTGATTGTCGTGAATCATATTGACCAAATGATATCGCTGCTGTTGTTAGAGTTTCGGTCGGAATTCAAAGACAGCCCCTGCCTGGAGTATCTTTTAAGTGAAGATCTGTTGGAATGTATTTACGACTGGAGCCTTATTACTGGCAGGTATGTCTACGTTTTTGTTCTTTAAACTCGAAAGTTCAATGATGTTTTAGCATATAAAACCTTAAGACAATTATTTCAGCAAAGAATGATAGAGTTACATATCAACAGTGTAAGTCTGCAATTACATATCTCGTTTGCGAGGTCTGAAAATCTCTGCCTCTAAGTAAGTATGTTATTTTTTTAAACAATAACAAATTGACATCATCCCTTGAAGTTTTTGCAAAATTTTCTTTTGCAATTTTTTTCACAGTAAGTAATGGTAGATCCCAATTATTTCTACTTAATCCTGACAATTTATTCTGGTCTTAAATGTACTCTTTGAAAAGAGGAATTGATTTATCCACTATTAAAGCATAGCTCTCACACAAAATTAGGGATTTCAAAACCTAGTAACGTTCATCATGCTTTGAACACTAAGAGGAACATATTTTTCGATTTTCAGATTCAATAATTCCCTGAAGCTGGAGCAGTTCAAACTTTACGAGTCGTTAATGAGTCACTCGCGGAATGAGCTGCTGATTCATGAATCGTTTCTGAGGCCGCTGCTAAGGCTACTGTCATCCTGTGTTGATCAGTGTTTTTCTGTTGAGGCTGAAAAACGGCTTGTCGCTTTACTGAATCTACTTTGCGTCTCTTTCATGCAACAGTCAGAACTGATTGAGCTGTTCTTTCCGTCGCTTCAGGAACCAAGTCAAAACAGGTATTTTTAGTGTATTTTCTGAAGAAAATACACTATTTTTACTATTACTTCTAAAATCTAATAATGTTACATGCAGTGCGGCATGCTTTTCAAACTTGCTTACCTATCGCCAGGCTGATTGAAAACCAAAAATTGGATTTTGTCAATAATTTAAGAACAAAGAGGAAAAAGAAAAATATCCGGAACATTGGAGAATTTAGAGACTTAATCACGGTTTTCAGTCTCCTTTACTAGAATTCGATGGAAGATTTCTTTATCGTAATTCTCAGTGGTTTAGGAACTTTCGTATGATAATGTGATCATGATTGCATGGCCACTCACACGAGAAAATGGGAAGGCTCTGTAAAAATTGTGAAGGCAAGTTTGCATAAGTTTTGAAATCTCATGTTTCATTGAAAAACCCAGTGAAATTTACATGCATTTTGTAAAGTTGCGGTGCAGTTGACCAGTTTTTTTGTGCGAAATCAAAGCAATTTGTAAAGTAAAGACATGACAAGGGTCGTAGTTTTAAAAATATTGGGGGAAAATGGTTTTTAAATGGAAGGCCAGTTTGAAAAATGAGGAAGCTAAGAACTTCATTCACCTCTGGTACCTGATACTCTTTAGAGGGAATCATCCAACTTGAAACTTGACAGCAGTAATAAGTCTTGATTGAAACATCTGTTATCATCAGAATTTTTGGTGAAAATATTTATTTTCTAACCCATGAAGAAAACTTTCTTTATCTGTTCGGTTTTTGGTTATTTTGCTACAGTACTTTAAGTCCTCCTCGTCTCATGGCCATTCTGAACTAAAGAAATTATGTCATATACCCGCTCCACTTTGGTGTCTAGAACTGGGTTGTTGTAAGAGCTTTAAGTTAGATGTTTAAATTTGTGTACATTGTTACCATTGAAATATTGTTTTTTACCACAACTTGAATACATCTTTAGTATGGCTCACAGCTTCAATATTGGTCAGTTAAAATTACATCAAAATTCAGCCTAAAGACGTACAAATCAGCAAATTTTAATTGCAATTTTTCGACCTGTCATTTGTTGGTTTTCATTCGTTTGTCATTTAAAACTGGACGTTCCTTGCTCATTGGCAGGTTTGTGATTTTCTCACTGCTCATCCCGTTCATTCACCGCGAAGGACCAATCGGCCAGCAAGCTAGAGATGCTCTTCTCTTGTGTATGTCTCTCTCCAAGCACAACGACAGCGTTGAAAGTTTCATCACCAACGAATCTAATGTGTGTCCTGTAAGTCATTAGTCACTCTTGCACTTATCACAATCGGCAATTTCTCCCCCCTGATTGTCGATCCATAGATTGTATGCACGCCTACACGCTTTGAGGCCATATTTAAAGTGGTGGTTTGATTTCTCCAATTTTCTTCAGAAATCGGTTATCTTTTCACTCTTTTTACCTCTGCAGGTGCCTTATTTTTATACTTATCAGTTTAATGATCATACCGACAGGATTCATCAGAAAAAAACCAAACGTCGCAATCCATTCATGAAAGCACTAATCTTTCAAGGGTGATCAATAGTAGTTATGTTGTTCCAGAAATTAGCCACAGAAGCTCATTCTTTTCCCTCACATATCTGCCATCAATTTTATTTCATTATTTCTTCAAATGGCTTGCTTTGTAGGATCTTTAAAATCATATCTTGCTGCTCAGCTGTGGAATTTTTCGCACAACTTTTGGCTAATGGGTTTTATTGTGTTACTTTTCATCGCAAGAAATGGCAAAAGAAGCAATACATGTTGGTGATCTTACAATCATGGCCAAAATGGCGTCATGACTCGGCATTACTCAGAGTGTTCTTTCTTTTTCTTTTCATTTCAATTTTTTTGATAACTTTTCATTAATCCTCATTGGTATTTTTTTATCAGTGTCTTAATATGAATTGTGGCACATTTTTATCTTGATAAAGTACTCTGAGTTGTGTTTTGTGGGAAAAAAAATTCTTGCTGAAGTTGGCATCTTGCCGAAATGCATCCAGGAAAATACATAAACAGTTAATTTTTCATCATTTAAAATGCGTGTTCTGGTACGATTTTAAATGATGCGGTCTGCCAGGTATCAAATAAATTCATCAATTGTTCGTGTAATTTAAGAGAGGAAGATATTTTTTATTTAAACTTATCAGACATTCTGCCTAGGGCAAGCATGCAAGCCCAGGCTGCTAAAAAGAAAGGAAGGAATTTTGCTAATGGTTTTCTTTAATTAAAGCAAAAAATGAAGAAAAAAAAGAGGGAGGTGCTGATATTTTGTTACATTTTGCACACTATGTACTTATGAGTCGAAATTTTAATAGATCTTTTTATGATCCTCTAGGAGGAGGTGATCCTATTTTATATCAGCACTTGTTCTGGTTTTTTGGTCATCCAGAGGTTTATGTTCTTATCTTACCAGGATTTGGAATTGTTTCTCATCTAATCAGCAGTGAGGCTGGAAAATTAGAGGTATTTGGAAGGTTGGGTATAATTTATGCTATACCTTTTTACAGAATGAAAAAATTTTTCCATGAGTGAGGGAATTCCCATGCTGAAATTGAGCCTAATCTTTGCCCTAAAGAATTCTTTGCAACCCTGATCTTGTATATCTCATTTGCTACCAGCATCACTGTATTACAACTACTATTATTTTCTCAGGTATTGGCCACAGGTTTAAGCGGACTGTACTCACGTCTACCACGTAAACTTTCAATCGAAGCAGAAGATTGGCATCGATTCACGCCGGACGATGTGGCTGAAATCAAAGAACTGACAACATTCATCAACTCTCTTGAATTTTGCAATGTTGTAGTACAAATATCGCACCCAAAAGTTCAAAATGCTCTTCTAGAATTCCTATACCAAGGTTTTCTAGTTCCCGTTCTTGGGCCTGCCCTGCTCCAAGTAAGTATCATCACTCCAATCATCCTTAATGCATAATAATATGTTTAATTCTGTAACTTTTTCGGTGTAGCACTCTGACTGCACTGTGTTACCATGTGATGTGAACATTTAATTTGTGCGATATTTTATCTATGTATTATTATCAGAAATGGATTTGTGGGATCAGGTAAAAATTAGTAATCCAGAGAAAAGAGTCAGTAATGTCAGTGAAAAAAATAACACATTTTAAATTATTAATTAAACAAAAAAGATTTGCTTATGCTTACAGTAAAATGATCCTTGAAAACCCAACTTGATACAGCTTTAAAGCTGCATCGCTCAAAATATCTAATATCTAGTGCCAAAGTACGAGATGACAAAAAAAAAAGTGTAATTTACTCCGGAAAAAGTGACTCGACTTTCCAGACCAAATTTTCAGCTCAGCAAAAATCAGCGATCAGGATTAATTCATTTAAAGCTGCAAACCTATTTTTGTCCCTTAGAGGCTCAATACATTGTCAATGTAAAAAACCTTGGGGAAATAGTACAGAAATGTAATATAAAATGTCCTTACAAAGACATTTCACATTTACAATTCAAAAATCATTTTTTATTAAATTTTGAAGCGCAGCCTCTGATGTATTTTTGTTGTAGACAGCCACCATCAATTATTGACTTCCTACTAGTCTTTCCCTCACGAAAATACATTAATATTCTGTTCAAAGCCAATTAAAACCTTCCTGGACGCATGCATTCAAAACATTGTGGTTTTTTTTTCATATTGTGATGCCTTCAATCTTAAACATTCAATTCAATTCAATTTAAATTTTACCTTCTGATACTTATCCATTAGTAATACTCAGTTTATGCTGAAGCAAATGATTCTTATTTTTTCTGCCAGCAATTCTGCTGCGCTGTGGGAAAACAGTGTATGAACCTTCGGGTGTTGTCAAGTTTCCTTTGATAAAATACGACTTAATTGGGAAAGTTAGAAATATTTTTCAGACAAACTTGTTTACAATTTGACGTAAAATATCTGAAAATTTCAAGGATAAATATGTGTAACTTCCAAAATAAATTTTTTATCAGGGGAATTTGGCAACACTTAAATGTTTACACAGCGTTTTTCTTTAGCATGGCTGAATTAGTTAATCATCTTTTCCATCTTGACTTTGAGATCTGCCGCTTCTGCCTTACACAATCATCTTTTCCTTAAAAAAAGAAAACCCAAAAAATTCAATATTTAAGGTTGCTTATTGCTTTTTACTTGTTGCTCGCCCTTTTCATTTTCATTTCATTTTTGAAACACGGATCTTGAGTTTAAGTGTAGCTCTATGTTATTTACTTAATTTTATCCCAAGATATTGTAACGAGGACAAATCTTCAAAGAACAGGAAGATAAAAAATCCAATGTTTAACGGAAATATTAACAAGTCCACTTAACTTTGATTAGATAGGCTATAGTTCACATCATTTAGCAATACCGAATAATGAATTACCTCTTGAAGGACCTATATCTTACAATAAATGTCTAAACGCTCTGTTGTTTGCATTGTTTTGTATGTAAAGTTTGGGAGAGAAAATATGTAACAGTTTGCTTTATTTTCATCTTGCCGATTAACATTTCTCTAACCCCTATAAATAGCTCTTACAGCATGACCTCATGCTTGAGCCTCCAATGGACCACTAAACAAAGTGCGTATTTAAGCATTATGATAAATGTCCTCTCATCAAAATTTCATGGAAAACACGATATGTGCAGTAAGATTTATTGAAAACAACTCCTAACCACGATATCAATGTTTTTTATGCAGAAATGTGAACTTCCCACTCATGAAGAAAACCATGACCTTCTTGAGTTATATCCCACACTAAACATTAGGTATTGTAATAGGAACATTGCTCATTTAAGAAGCCTACCAAAACTGTTGCTGTATGCAAATTGATCAGTGTAGACGCTGGCTTTTCACGTGAGGGGAAATTTGAATTTTACTTACTGGTGCTAACTGAAATCATTTTCTTATTTATGAGCAGATTTTAGTAATTTTTGTCACGAAAATTGTGTTTTACATAAAATTTTGAAGAGATAACATATCCCCGAATGCTTAAATTCATACCTTGCCTTATGGTCCATTCTATACCATTGGTAATGATTTACGCATTTATTTGCACATAAGCACGTATTCAAAGTTTACTCTCTACTACATAGTCTTTGAATAACTTTAACTTTTTACTTGAGTATATTTCACAGCATTGAAAAAATTAGCCACTATGTCACTTCACAGTGTTCTAGCTTCCTAGCACAGTGCTTTTGCTCCTTTTTTTCCCCTTCAGGCGCTACATTAGGTCAGTTTTAATCGCTCATGCCTGTCTTGTTTAATCGGAAAAGGCAGTCAGACCTTTGTAACTTTGCTTTTCTGTGTCACCATTTCATCTGAAAAGGAGACAGCAATTAAGTTGGATTATTGTTATAGGACTGTGTTGGTTTGCCGGGATATAATTCACAACTACATGCGGTCAGTACTTCTCTCTCTTGGAGCATGGAGCGATTTTTGTTGCATGATTCGTTTTTGCTCATGAATTAATTTTTCTCGTACTTCGCATTTTGGATCTCCTGTTTTGTTTCTAATTCATAATGTAGGTTGACAATTTTAAGGAAAAAGGTTAACCCAACGAAGAGAGGACTGCTCTACCCTGAAATAAGGTTTGCAAGTGTCGTTTACGGAGGAAAGGACTGCAGACAAAATTTTAAGTCAAGTGATTAAATCGAGTTGGGTTCGAAAATTTGATTTTGAGATTCTGACGGAAAATTCTCCATGATTTTCTAATAAATAAGTTGAGAATGAGTCTCATTATCAATTTATTTATTTACTTTTTACAATTGCATAATAATCCAACAATTCGATGCTCTAAGAGCGGTAGATGAGAATTTCAAATAGTTTTTTCTCAAAATTACAAGTTTTGAATCACAGACATCAAATCTCTGCAACTTCGATTTTTTTTGACATAGGGTATTTTTGTCTTTATTTTTTCATGGAAGTCTTATCCATGCCCTGGTATCAATAACTAAATGTTGAATTTTACTTTACTGAGGCCCCTTTTCCCACTGATGGTCAGGGTCACATTATTCACAGATATTTTTCATTACCTAGATTTCTTTTTTCCGCTGAGAGTGGGAGTTTAAGAATGGGCCTGTCAATGAAGTGAGATTTAGCACTGACCAAAATAAAAGCTGAGAAGATATTGACTGCCTCTCGTAGCTCCCAGCTGCAACATACAAGGAAACAAATTAACATTATTTTGATGTATAATTTTTTTTTTTTTTTTTTTCTTACTCGGGTTATGTTAAATATGTTGGACTAACAAAAAGCAAGGATTTGTTTGGTTTCTTCAGTTATCTTAAAAATATTACCTTTGCTTATTTATGTATAAAATGCTTTTTCTACAGAAGAAAATGCTTTGAAAATTAGTCAAATTTTCCCCACCAACATTATGCATGTTACTATCCATTTATTAGGTTAATTTCTGGTGCAGATTTTGAAAATGATTTTAATGAATCCAGTTTTTTTTGTGTTTTTTTTTTGTTTTTGTTTTACAATGCTCCGATTTTTCTGAATGGACATCCATTTCCCCTTCTCTCTTTTAATCCTTCCTTAATTGTGTTATTTTGCGATTTGACAGCTTCCAATATCTCTTTAGATGCAGACAATAATTTTTTATTTTTAATTTTGCAGCAACCCAGTTATATTTTGTGTATTTTTGATTTGAAATATTTGAATGATGGTCAGAATAGCATGGTAAAATGCATTGTCATTAATCATTTTCTACCCGATTCTAAAATGAGTAATGGATCGTATTGTTATGAAGTCATCGGCCAACCAAAATCGTGAACTCTCTAACCATCAACATTTCTATCTACACTAATCTTAATTTTGGTTTCTTTACAGCCTCTAACAGAAACTGCTTTACGCTCCCCCTCCTTCTCCTCACTGTATACTTGACTACTTAACCAGTAGTGCAATTGATCATTGACGTATTACTCCATTCATGTCGATTCTTTACATTTTAATCTGATTACATGTATTGATTATTTTTTATTTGTTATTCCTTATAATTTCATTCTCCTTTCTTATGCAGGTAAACTACTGCTGAATACATATTAAATATACTAATTTCTCATACAAAACCCTCTGTTAAAATTTTCGTTTTTTTTTAATTTAGCTTTTCTTCTTTCTCCCTCTTTCTCTTTCCCTCTTCTTTCTATGCGTGCATTAGATCTAATATTCATTTGCAAATTTTTAAGAAACTGAATGCTGACGGAATGGCATGATCTATTTGAGTCTTCCTCTAATAGTTATTATAACTTGATCTCCCTTTTTTTCCTTACTTCTGTAATATTTGCACCCTAACTCATTTTCCTTTTGAAGGAGATGTGTGTTTTTGTTCGAAGTCAAAAACATATGAGTCGGTCAGTATGCAGTATACTTAATGTTTTACCCCTTAGTATTTTCAACTCCAGTATGTATAGAAGAAAAATTGGTTGTACTTGAGTGTATTTCAAATTTTTCCCCCTTTTGATTTCTACTTTAACTTCTCCTTTCTCTTCTCTTCCCTTTCTCTCATATCTAAGGATTAGCTTTCATTTCTTCGTATCAAAACTATCTAAAAATTGTTCCTTATTCTCTTAAATTATTATGAGAGAAGTATGAGATCTTACTAACACCTTAGTGTAATGAATGATAATATTCTTCCAATAGAAATTAAGTACAAAAGTCTATCCTTCTCTGACCTAACAAAATAACATGAAGTACCACACAAATAAATGAATTTGCCATAACTAGGCAATTCTGCACAAAAGGTCGTGCAGAAATGAAAGAAATGTTTGTACTTGAAGTTACTTTTATCCGTCGCTCAAGTCTAATATTCTTATTTTTTCATGTATTTTTAGCTTCAAAATTTAAATTTAAATGTTGTCTGAAGCTTTGCTGGTTTCACCTCTGTGTCATTTTTTATCTCTATTTTCAATGTCTGTTCTCTCCACAGAATATTGAAGAAGATCTGATTGTTGCAACTGCCTATTTTGATCTGATGCTCCGCAGCGTGACTCATCCTGGCCTCCTCCATTCTCTTGTTCGATTCACGCTCCAAGAAACATACGAAGGCCATCGCGTAATAGATGCACTTGTTACCAGAATTAATGCTGAATCTCGGGTATGTTATCCAGCTGTTGTTGCTTTTCACTTCAAACTGAGTAGCCAACAGTTATTATTTGCTCACGAAATCACCTATTCTTCCAATTTTCAAATGGTACATTACTTTCAATTAAGATAAAATTATAACCTATTAGACCTATTGGTGCAATTTTAAAGAATTTTATGAAAGGGTTTTTTCTAGAGTTAAATCTCATTGAGAGTTATTGTTAGGGTTTGTAATAACTAAGGGAATGAAACAAAGGTGTTAATTGTCGCCAACCTTATTCAAAGTGTACCTTGAACAAGTTTTGAAGGAATGGAAGAGATGCTTTTCAGGAACAGCTATTGGGTGTTGCAGAGCGCTGCGCTGTAAAATCGGCTGTTATGTATGTATAACCTTTGATGATAAGATACTTTCCACAAAATGCAGGAAGTTAAATCTGCCATGCTAAATCAGAACGCTGTATGAGCCTTCAGGCATTGCCAAAGGACCCCCCGCACACCTCTTATGGGAAGCTGCACCATGACCGAATGCTAATTTATTTATATCATTCGATTCTCCTCAAGATGCTGATCAAAAGTTATAATTGCGCCAACTTTCTACGGCGCACCGTTTTCGCAAAAAAACCGCCGAGAAGATTCAATTATTCGGCAACAATGAATGAAAACGAACAAAGCATTTGAGAACAGGCCTGATGTAAATAAGGAAAAAATGTAGCGTGTGTCCATCTTCTTATCTGTACCTGCCGACTCTGGGGCTATCTCCCTCCCGCTCTTGTCCGGTTGACGTTCCGATTTTCCCGTTCTTATGCTCCTCAAGAGTCTGATTTGGATGGTCAAGCAAAACGGCGTGCGGAATCCGAGATAAGACTGCCGCTGGGTGCGGGAGTTCCCATGATTTACTTGTTGACACACAGCCTCTTGTCAATCGAGTACTGAAATGAGGAATATTTTTGGCTTCTTATCGCCGAATAATTGAAACTTCTCGGCGGTTTTTTTGCGAAAACAGTGCATCGTAGAAAGTTGGCGCAATTATAACTTTTGATCAGCATCTTGAGGAGAATAGTATGACATAAATAAATTAGCATTCGGTCATGGTGCAGCTTCCCATTAGAGGTAAGCGGGGTACTTTCCCTTGATAACATACACATTTTTAGGGAAACTTGTCTCTTTCAATTTTTCAGAGGATTTTATTCCCAATTCAATCGAAATTATCTGAAAATTTCAAAGTTAGATACCCACTCATAAAATTTTTTCAAACATAAATATTTTATTACCAGAAATCTGGCAACCCTCAAATTTTCATACAGCATTTCCCTTAACATGGCAGGAATTTCTATGGGTAATCTTCCGAATCATAATCAACACAAGAAAACTTTGTATGAATTTTTTCACTTTTATGCCAAATTTTAGCAACGTTGTCATGAATTTAAGCTGCCTGGTTGAAAAGGGCCTCATGTATGTAACTGAGTTAATGAGATAATTGAATTCTGGTTTGGTTTATAACAGCTGTGTCTCGTGACTCTGGCCACCCTGGAATCTCTTGTTGACCTCAACTGTGAAGACATTATGTTAGATCTTGTTTTACGTCACCTTGTACCTTGCACTCACGTCATGCTTTCTCAGCGATCGAGAGTTCAGCACATCGATCCATACTGCCGTTCAGCCCAGAAGTTTCTCTCACTCTCTCCTGCCATTACTCGGTGAGTGCTTTCTCTTCTAGGTTTGTCTTTGCAAGATCACATTATGCGAGCTCTTTAGGGTGCGGCTTATCTGATGGCTTAAAAAAAAAGTTTGAAATTTTACGGTGCCTCATCGCCAATCAGTTCGAAATCATAAGAAAACATCCTAAAAAAATTTTTAGCCAAAAATTCGAAAATTTAGAGGTCGCACTAACGGTCGGAAGTATCGATATTTTTCTGTTTTAGAAGAAATTCTAGAAAAATCGGGTAAACGCCCGATGATTATTTAAACAAATAATCATCGTGTTCTTCAAGTAGATGCCAACAATGTGGGGTCATCAAGGACCTCGTTGTATCACTATACCACATAATAGAAGGGGTCGATAAGGGTTGAAAGAGGGGGGGGGGATAAACCTAAAGATTTGCTATTATATTGTCACTCCAGCGCAACGGCAGCGTCAAGACCTGTAATGGCGCACGGAGCTAGCAGCACCCAGAATACGGGTCAATCAACCAATGGCATAGCATCTCATTGAAAAAAAAGTATGTCACAACCCCCCCCCCCCCCCTCGCTGATCCTTCTCATCGATAAGTTGATGAATAATATGGGGTGAAATAAATCACACGGAAGTTGAGATACTCATTTATTACGATAATATAAAACGAGGTCCCTTGGATTTACAGGAACTTTTTAGCAGGAGTTGGAAATGCCTTTCTATGTTCCATGACAATTTTCAAAAAAAATTGTTTTTGCTCTTCGTTTTTAGTGATGGTATTATTGAAAGTTTGAATAAGTGAAACTGCTCTTTCGGCATTATCGTTCACAACTTTGAGATTTTTCACTACTTTGAGAGCTAGATGGAAATCATGTAGCTTTGGCCATTTAGTCGGACTTTGTTTTAAAAACGTATGTGGGATATTTAGAATTTTAAAGAAATTTAGACTGTTTTGTGTCACAAAAGATGATAAGTCCTTCTTTTTATACATTTTAGATCTTCAAAAGTGATCTCTGCCCTTTTAAGTCGTTTTACTTTGTTCCTATTGTTAGCATACCTAATGTTAAACACAGACTTCGCCATTGACGTTTTGACACTAACAGGCAATGTATTATCAAAAAATGCTAAGCTAACAAGCTCCTCTGACAAATACCAAAGGTGTCGACGGAATTTTAAGACAGTATTTTTACTGATGGTAGAATTTTACCATAAAATGCCAAAATTTACTCGAAACTGGAGGGAAAGTAGTGTTTATCATGTTCTGCACGTGAGTGATTTTGGCAACAGTGTAAATGGTCGAAAATAGTTCTGAAGGGATGAAAACAACTCTTGTACATTATTTTATTACAATTCATGAGATATATTAGCCTCCTCAGCTTCGGAGGGCCTGTTCTGAGGTCGATTAAAAACTGTCAAATGCTATCATTTTGCTGCGCGCAGTGCCTCCAAACTAACTGCGCCGTGACCCACCCTCCCCCCATCTCTGGGTCAAAAGTGGAATTTTCTCATTCAAAATAGGCCTCTGGACGACTTCTCAAGAGATGGTCAGGTTTGAAATCATTTTGGCGCATTTTACGACCGAAAAACGTAGTTCCGCGAATCGGCCTATTTTCTCCCCATTTAAACCAATGTAATTGCTAGTGTAATGCAATTGCTGCTAAACGCGCGTTAGTGCGACCTCTAAATATTCGAATTTTAAGCTGAAATTTTTTTTGGGACGTTTTTTAATGATTTCGACCCGATTGGTGATGAGGCACCGTAACATTTCAAAAGTCACAAAATAAGCCGCACCCTAGAGCTCTTTTTCAAAATCTCACAAAAAATAGTTCAACCTGCTGTTAAAATATTTCTGTCCTAAAATCTCTAATAAATATCATGATGTAGAATTACTAATTTCGAATCTCAGCTACTTTTGCAAAAAGTAGAGCACCTGTAATTTATCATAACTTTTTTCAGGAAAAATTGTATCTAACTTGACTTATTATTGTTTATCACCTATATTGTTTATTACCTAGATTTCTCATAGAGGCAAATGGAGGACTTGACCTGCAGCCTGATTGTTAAAATTTTGTGTTTGCTGGGTAGACATAGATGACATAGGTTAAAAGGGGGAGTGTGATTGGTGGGCTGCGTCTTATCGCTGCTTTGTCGTACCTATGTTGGGTGGAACTCATGACAAGCTAACAGCACCTCTTGAGTTTCCGACAGTATGTCGTCCATTCCACCTTACAAAGATACGATAAAGCAGCGATACTTAAGACATAGCTGACCAATCACTTCACCTTTTAACCTATGTCTTCTATGTCTATCCGACAAACACAACATTTCAACAATCAGGCTGCTAGAAAGTTGGAAATGCTGTCTATTGGTTCGTATTCTGCCCAATTCTACAATTTCTCAGATTATGAGGAGCTGGTAGAAATAATTTGAGGAATTTTTTTTTTTTCATTAAAGTTATTAAATTTGAAGTAAAAAATAAGCGCCTGCTTTCTGGTAATGCACTGACTACATGACAGAATGTAGAACATCACGAAATTAATTCCTCTTGTTTTGATTCTTGCAGATACTCAAGAGCAGAAGGAAGTCTGTATGGAGACTATCGTTCATACTTAAGCCATGCTAGAGATAGGATAACCTCTTGTACAAATGCCACCCAATCCTGGACGTATCCATACGACGGAGAAAGTCCACCGCAGATTGGTATGCTTTGCTTTCATTCTGTTTTCCCTGTTCAATCTCACAATATTTTGGATCGTAGAGAGCCAGTAAAAACTTTTGTAAGGCTTTTTTTTCTTTAACCTCTTGTTAGTACTATGCGGTTTTATTTTTTGAAAATGAATTTGTGAAGAAGTCTGAGTGTTCCTTACAGATTAAACTAGCCAATTTCAGAGTCATGTGCAATTATTTATAACTGCAGTTGTTTATTAAATCTCTGTATTTACATTCTTACTGTAGAAATTCCACTTTATTGAAGCTCAAAAAGAAGAAGAAAATAACAATAATTATCATCTGTTGTTTAACATAGCCACTCTTTATACTAAATAATTGAAGACTTTGAAGTTCACTTTACGCAACAGTGAAACAGATTAATTATTATGTATCTGGTTTAGGAAAAACATGGAGGACTTAAGATTTTATGGTAAAAAAGAGACTCTACAGCGAAGTAAGTTGTGGTGATATCCTAAACTCTCAGATTTTCAAAAATATTTAATTTCCATATGTTTTCATCTCTTTAATAATAACTCTATTCGGTACTTTTGCGGTAGATTTTACTTTATTTTATTTATTTTTTTTATTTTTGGTAGGTGATTAGATTTCTGCTGTAGAGCACTTGAAATTTACTCTCTTTGAAAAACTATATTACGCTCAATTTAATTTTCTTTCCATCCACAGCTGTTGTGCCAAAATCTGAAGAACTGAAATCAACCTTGGAGACTGATGCAGACCATATAAGTTTACCTTCAGCTGATGACGGCAGTAGTGGATATGAGAGCTTTAAAACTTTCAAAGATAATAACAGGCAAGTTCAGCTATATTCTAGGGAAAATTAAGGTTTCTCAAAGTTAACTAGTATGTACAAACTGAATGATAGATAAAAGTGCTTCTTATTTTAACACCTTCTCAAACTTCATTTGTTCCAAGTAGGTAGACTACCGACAGTCAGGTTATTTGGTCGACTGTTAGAGTACTACAAAAGATTTCGCTAGTGAAATTCCCAAACCGGGTATCTCGTTTGCGGTGTTTCAAAATCTTTGCTCCCTTGTTATTTTTTTAAAGGATAAAGACTCAACATGAGTCTTTGAAATTTTCATTAAATATTCATTGTATAGAGGAGAAAAAATCACCAAAAATTTCAAAAGTTGACATTGAGTAGTTTTAGGTACATTTAGAGAATGAAATATGATATTAAGTCAGCAAAGTTGCAAACTAAGATATGTGGCTCAGGAATTTCACCAGTGATTTGCAGTCTTCATTATTGCGCCAAAATCAAGTGAAATAATAGACCTTTAGACAAGCCATGAATTCAATTAGTAAGGAATGTATTTTCTTTTCAAAATTCAACGAAAATTCAAAATCACTAAAATGTTCCACACAACGGAAAGTCTGGGAATCAGCACCTTAACGGAAAGTCTGGGAAGCAGCTCCTTAACAAAATGTCCGTGTTCACAATATACACTGGTTAAATGACCAAAATACAAATGTCATCATTTGTACGATACAACTTCCATTTGATCTGTCTTTAAAATACTTGTTTATTTATTTATCTCGTTCAACATAAGATTTTGAAGAGAAAATATGTGACCTTAATTTCTCGTTCAGACCTTGTCTAATCTCCCATCAAGATTATAGATCTTTGGCTGCCCTCAAAAAGCCACTCACCTAACTAGGCCCTATTCAGCAGTCCCAGCATCCATTTTGATTGATTATTTGATTTTTCCTGTAGACTAAAATCTCAAGTTGCACTTCAGGAGCACCAAGATCCTCTCTAAAGGTCGAATATCACAAGTTTAATATGAACAGGGTGACAAAACAGAAAGAAAATTGTGGAATAAATTGATTTTTCTGCTCAGTATTTTGTGTGTATTTTTTTATATCTTGATTTTTTATTTTTTTACAGACTAGGAGAGCCTGAGGATACGGGAGGCGGAGGAGGTGATGATGCGGAAAGTCTTCCCTCTCCATGCGGAAGTGATTCTGTGATGGAAACGTGTCATACTAGTAATAATGTCAAACAAAGCAATAGCACAAATAGTAAAACATACTTGAATAATATTTTAAGTACAACTCCTAGCATAGGTGAGCACTTTATTGAACAGTTATACTTAATCTAGATTAGAGTTCCTTTTAAGTGCAAGCTCAAAGATTTATAATATGTTTCTGATACAAAATTTATGATGAAAATGATAATTTTCCCTCCTGCAGGGTGATTGTCTTCGCAAAGATAACTCTAATCAAAAGGCTAAAACCTATGTTGATCGATAAGCAGCCTCAAATTACATCAATCATTAGCATGTGCCTCACACCACTTTTTAGTTATGGATGTCAACATGGTATCAAAATTGAGTATTCAATTGTTTACTCCAAAAGCTGCTGCTGCTTGGGCATCAAAAACCGATCACGTGATTTGTTGATGCTTTCAGATTGGTTGATCACTTTTATCCATGCCGGCAATCTTGTACGGTTAACATCATCGATGATTGAGACAAAATTCACTATAACTTTGGGTTTTAAATCAGTAAACATTCTTTCAATAACTTATCGATGTAAAAACAATCGGGCTGGTGGGAAAATTTTTTTCTCGTTTCGGGTTTTCTCGTCCATCAGAACTTTAAGTTCGGAAGCCAATAGCTTCGAAAGAGGAAATTCAGAACATGAAGGTCAGTGTCGCAATCGACAGTAGACATCTCCTTTTTTTTCAATACTTGTTAGTGAAATTTGAATGAATAAAACTCCAAGAATTGTTGTCATTTTGATCTGAAGTTAGCACCAGAGATTTTTACCAGAAAATCCATGGATTATTTACCAGTGGATTCCTTTTGCTCGCTATTTTTCTCTGTGCAGTCCCTAAGAGAGTAAATTTTTTTTTGATTGGCAGGTTTGTTCTTGGATATCCTGTTTGCCAAATTAGAGTCGATGCTTTCTCATGACCTGTATGTAAATTTGCACCTGACTGGCCTTGTATCAAGACTTGCTGTATACCCTCAGCCCCTCATTCACTCCTTCCTTCTAGACCACTCATTAGTTTTTCAACCCAGTATACGTTCGCTCTTTCAGGTAATATAGTCTTCACTGTGAATTACTTTTATAGTTTTATAAGTAGGTATTTACAAGAACAGGCACAGTCTGGCACTTTCCTTACGAAGAATTGTAAACATCCTGCCTTTCGCTCCGAAATCGGTATGTTAATTTCATCGCATAAACGTTCAAGTTGAATTTTTCAACTGATCAAAACCCTCTAGCCACAGCTTACCCCCTTAATTTCCCCTATCCTTATGTATATTGAAAAATGTTGAGCTGAACAGCATCATATATTGATAATATTGTATTGTTATCTATTGAAAAGTATATTTTGTTATATTGCTCATTGTATTGTATTGTTATATATTGAAAGTATTGTATCGAGTGTGGACGTATCCTTCATTTTACAGGCAAAAGGAAGGGGGAAGTTGTAGCAACTGTATGAATTCCTTTTTTCGCTAGAATTCTCCTGAAATCTTCACTAAGTCTGCTCAGAAGCTGAAGAAATGTGCCTTTTTATAATTTATCATGAAAATTTTCAAATTATTAATTTTTATTTTCGTCACATTTTCTTTGTATTCTCTATCAAAATATTTATGGTTCTTGGGTATGTACCATCACTCTGTTTATTTTTTCTTTAAAGCCTTACTGACCAAGTTTGGATCTTTCATGAACCCGAACTATCAGTCGCATCTTTTATTCCCACAGCTACAGTTGATCAAGACTTCTTTTAACAACTTTAAAGAGAATAAATTTGAAAATGGCATTTTAGATATATGAAATAGGTTCTTTTAAAACACACCTGTTGATGTCAGTAATTGATTCGGTATTATATTTGATTAAAAACTGTATTTGCAGGTCATCGGGACGCTTAAACAAAGAATAGAGACAAAGTTGAGTCATGAAAGCAACCTTGAAAGTCTCACCCAGGAAGCTCAGCTGTTTCTGCTGCACGAAGAAGACCGAATAGTCAACGCCAGAAGAAACGCTCTCAATGAATCTCCAGCTAGTCTCCCACCAACAAAATACTCCAATGATTCATTTGATAGAGGTGAGAGAGACTACGCTACCAAATGTTCAGTTCTCATTCGAACGTTGTTGCAGAAATTTTCTCAACATTTATGTCTGCATTAGGCTTTCTCAAGATGTAGCAATAGCAGGGTGTCTACAAGTACGGAATTTCTGGAAAGTACGAAAAGAGTACTGATTTTTCAAGGGCGGTTCGGAAGCAAGGTACACTCTACTACAGATATGGACAAATGGAATTTTAGAAGTCGTCGAAACGCGTAGATTTGGCAGCGTCCAATGGTACGACTGCGACGCCATATTGAAAACTTATTTACATACTTTCTGTTTCAAGAGTGGGTCTCGTCAATTTTGTGTTATTTTTTCGTGTTCTTAGTTGAGGTTTTCGTTATTTTGAGTCCTATCAATTTTTTAAATTCATCTGATGGCTTATCAAAGCTAACGGACCTACCAGAACCTCATTTTGAACTGCACGGCAAAGACGATACGACTTATGACGTCACTCGATGGCTTATAATCTCAGCGCTGCCACTTTGGCACCCCGTTTGTCCATACCTGTAGTAGAGTGTACCTTGGTTCGGAAGCACTGAAAAAGTGCGGAAATTTCGCAAGAAGGTCCGAAATTGTTTTCATTTTTCTGTTATTTTTGTCCCAATTTGAGCAGGAAATTAAAATTTTTGAAATTTCTTCAGTTGTCGGTACTGTAAAAGTACTGATTTTTGGCCAGCCTGTTTTGGTAGACACCCTGAATAAAGAAAATAGAGAATCTGAAATCTGGATTGCTGCGCTATTTCCAAGATACAAGCTTCTCTAGTTTCACTGTGAATGAACCCAGAACAGCAAAATCTAGACAACCCAAAATATCAATAATGCACTTCAGAAGGAGCTCAGTCTAAACTTATTCTCAGCTAATAGGTGTTAGATAGAAATAGAAAAGAAGAAGGGGTTGGCAGACTGGCAGTTATCAGATCGACTCAGTATAACTCTGTGATATTGCTGAAATGATGAGAATCGCCTCACTTGAGTTCTTAGAATTTTGAATAGTTGGATCTACCAGTACTATGAATATCTTAGAGATAAAATCGATCTCGAGAAATATTGAAATTGGATTGATTTTATTTTGATTCACTTCTGGAAAGACCCACGCAAAAAATGTAGAAAAAGTGGAGTGTCGAAGAGTTTGCGCCTTATCTCAAGTATGAAATGGTGAAAAAATGCACCTGAAGTACCAACTCCAAATATTCTCAGTTCTTAGCCGTTAGGAACTTTACAAACCTAGAAAAGAGGGAAGTTTTGAAAAGTTTTAGGAATCTGGAAAGTGAAGGAATCTTTCATAAAAGTGTCGCCTTTCATGGAAATTTAGTCTTTTCACACTCTGAATGAGTAACAAACACCAAAATTGTCCTAGTAACAAAAATGTTAAGCTGCATACTTCTGCTTTGATTTTTTATTTTCAGATTTTTGTTTTACACCCTTGGGAAGGTTGAAATGATAGGGTGAAACTCCAAAAGACCAATTTATTATTAGAAAACCCAAGAAGCGTGTAGGACTTATGCTGTTTTTCTTTGATCAGATTTTATCCATCGAACAGATCACAATTTTTACACAGTACTTACATGTAGACATACAAATGTATGAAATGTTGTATGAATATGCACAAAAATCAATTTGAATTTATGGACCTCTGTCTTTTTATGAATATTTGACTGCCCCGAGAATCTTCTGGAGTTGTCAATGCATTTTATCTATTTTGCTTACAAGCAACCCTCTCGGTTTTTTACCTTTTAGATGTAAGAACCAAGTTCATATTATTATCAAAGTCAATTAAATGACCTGAGATACATTGGCTCTGTTTCTAGGTGATAACAAAAGGAGGAGTTTATCCACAGCGTTCAATGCAATGTTCCGACGATACTCAAATTCGTACAAAGATTCTCTCAAAGAATCAGAACTGGAACCCAGTGAAGCTGGATACTGGTGAGTGAAAAGTTTTGCACATTACAGGGACTTATATCGCAAGATTACTTTGGAATATTTTCAAAAATTAGATGAGCTTCCGTAGGGAGAAAGCTCTGTTTTCTTTCCTCTACCGCACAGTTATCATTCTCTGATTTGCTTTTTCTTCTGTTATCAACTGGCAATGAAATACTGATGTCCAAAGTGTGAAACCACGTATCTCCGTTTGCGACGTTGCAGACTTCCTATCTTACTTTTAGGGGATGGCAACCCTAAAATCGAAAATGAGATAGTATTAAAAATTGAAGCAGGAAGGTATAAGAAGCATAATGGCTCTGTCCCGATTGAAAAATTCGCAAAATCGGTACAGATATGAATGATTGTAAGTCTGACTGGTGACGTCATGCGCTCCTGGTGCGACTGCAATTCACAGGCACACAACTCGAAGTCTGGTGCGTTCACTGTCTTGCGCTGCGAAGTCGCCTTAATAGTCACACCAAAGCAAAGAAAAAAGAGTCGGCCAGGAACCAGCGAGATCGGTGCGAACTAATAACTTGTTGCGAAAACGAGTCAACCAGTTGACACCACTGACAGAATGCAGAGTACAGGCTGCAAAATGCGAGACGGAGCTCATGACGTCACGCGCTCAGCTGTTTTTTCGCGAGAGCGGCTCAACAAATGCAGATATTCTCAAACGGATTTCGGCATCATTCATTGGACACTTTTCCTCTTCGATCGAGCCAAACTTAAGTTTCTTATGGAACACTAGCCAACGTAATTTCTTGAAAACTTCCTTGAATATTCTTCTCTTTCAGCAGAATATTCTATGGGAGTTTCAAGCTTCAAAGTTGGCTTGTTTCTTTTTGGAAAAATAAAATAGGAGCAGAAAAAAAATTGCAGTGGACTTACAAGGTTTTGCACTTCGGCCAACGATATTTCTCTCTTATGAACACCAGTTTCATATGAATAATTTTGATTTACCCTCGCTCTATATTCCTTCAACTTAAATATTGGATAAAAATGTCTTTATTTTGCCCTCGTTCAATTAAAAAATTTCTTTATTTTACTTTAGTGGTTGAATGGTGAGGAGTTTCCACCCTGTACAACATTTAATTTGAATTGTGTTGGTGCATAGATTGCTTTATCTTATAGCTATTTTAAAATTCAAAATATTTGACTTATCCTCCCTTCTCTAATGCAAGGGCGTATCTCATTTTTCCTGTCAGCTCTCTGCTTCGTGCCTTCATGCCTCTCAGGGTTTAGGTTGAAATTAAGGTGCGCCTTCAAGTTAGAGGAGCAATATTATTTCAAGCTTCTTGAATAATTTTCATCCCTTGGCCTTGTCTACTCTCCGTGATGATGAACTTTAACGCTGATCAATTTTAATTTTTTTATCCTGTAATATCAACAAACAACTTGCAACAGGTTTTTTTGCAGGGCTAACAATCAGGAATCTAAGGGCAGGCCTCTTGGCTGTGAATGCTTGCTTCACCAAGCCTAAAACATGAAAGAACATCCTTTGAGGCATTTGCCTTGAATAATACAATCCAAAACATGTATGCCTATTTTTTTTTTGTGTGTGCTTTGTTAGACTTAAAAATAGCCTGATCCCATGTATTTTCTAGGTTCTTTAAAAGGAAAAATTGTGAAGTGAAGCGAGTGGTCATGTGTGGAGTTCTCTTGGATGAGTGGCTTAAAGAATTAGCAGCAATCACGCAAGAACATGCTGTGAGTATTTTTTATGTTTCAATGAAAACTTACCCCAGGTATTTTTGATTCATCAAGTTCCTGCTTTTTCATGGGTGAGCATTAGACAATTTTTTTGGGAAACGATAAATACTTGACAACCACTCTTCGGTTGCCTGATTTTATATTTTGTTTATTTCCTGAAGACCAATTTAACTCTGTATTGCTTGGGCCATCAAGAAAATCAGCAAAGAGAGAAGTAAAATCAGATTTTTCTCTTTCTCCTTCAGGATTGCAAATAAAAACTCACACTTCCTCATTAAATAAAATCACAACTGGGTATATTTTATGTATAATTTCTATCAGATCAATGATTATTTCGTTATCAAATTTTAAGCTGCAGGCTGGTAAACAGGCTGGCAGCTACCTACTTTACTGTGTGTGTGAATCACTAAATGGTTTTCACTAAGCAGAAGGAAACCAATGCAACTACAGTGTTGTCCAAACTGTGCTACTTCCTCTTTGCTTTAAAAAATACTGAATAACGACGGTAACACTCCTAAACCACAGATCTCGGTTTGCAACGTTTTAAAATTCCGTTTCTTCTTTGTTTTTAAATGGAAAGTTACCCAACAACAGTTTTTAAAAACTTCCTTAATTTTTCCTCTATGTGTGGAGAAAAATTTGTGAAAACTTCAAGGAATGATGTTGATTTGTTCCCCCTATGAAAAGTAACTCAAGAGCGGAGGTTCTTAAACATAGTAAACGAGATATGTGATTTGGGAGTATCACTGTCAATACACATAAAATAATAAAATTCACACAATCCTTATCCTTTAAAATTAACTATATTTTGGTAAAAAAAAATGAAAACTATCTACTTACCTGGGCTACATGTAGACAAAAATGCTGATGCATGATTTTTACAACACTTCACTTGCACTAATTCCTTATTCAATTGCAATCCAACTGGATTGTATATTTATGAATGATGTAAGAGCCTAAGGAAAGGACGGTTGTTTCGAGTATCAAAATCCTAGAAGTATTTTCTACCTCCGTTTATGAGACCTTAATTAAAATCGTTGTCGTCTCTCAGATGGAACCTGCTTTACTAATTGGAACTCTTTGATTCTGTTTCAGATCGCCAAAAGTTGACCTGTAGTCCGTCAATTTTCATTTCACGTTGCAATACTCTGTTTTGTTGTTTTAACATTGCTTTTCAAAAGCAAAAGATTTTATCTACGTTTTTTAGCTTGTTGTACCTTTCTTCCATCCAATCAGCGTAAATTCATCGTGCTCATGCTTTTTTAAACCATGTTTTAATCATACATTTATTTTTTAACATGAAATATTTATTCATTTATTCTGTTTTGAGAGTGAAAAAGTTTTAAAAATAATTTTATAGGAAGGCACTTAACTACTTTCGTTTTGTTACTACACTGTGCATTATGTTTTTAAAAAGACAAAAAAAAATTTATTTGTTGTTATTTTTTACTTTCATTTTAATAAATCAATCGCAAATAAACAGTTCTCGTGGTTTTTCCTTTACAATCTGTTCAATGAAATTTATCTATTACACCGATGATTTGAAGGTTCAAGAAGTCAATGATGACAGTTAAGGTGCTGTAATATAAACCTTAATAACAGTAGGTACTTGAAACTTAGTAAACACAATTTATTTTTGTACACAAACAAACTCATTATTCTTTCATGTATCTTCGACAAATGACCGCAGAAAAAAGACAGCCTGGAGAAAATTCAAATGAAGTAAAAGGGAGAGATAAGTTTCTAAACATTAGAAGAGGAGATTCCCAAGTAAAAGGGAGAGATAAGTCTCTAAACATTAGAAGCAGAGATTCCCAGTTTTTGAACCAGATTCTCTGATTTTTCCCTGAAATTTTTCATTACCTCATAAATCTCAGATTTTCCCGGTGTAAACAGCACAACTTAGTCTGAGGAAAACTTGATCCATTTTCGTCATGTTGAAATTCGATTAGCACCAAAATTTTGTAAGTTAAAATTGAGCCTAGAGTGCCCCCCGCCCCATGAATCTATGGGGGGTGCCACAGTAGATGTAGCAATAGAGGAGGGCTGGAAAATTTGGTCCGTTTTGCTCTACCAAACCGGACCAACGGTTTACGAGATATTTCCATTTTTCTGTTTCAAAACTCGATCCATTTTGATCATGATGAAATATTGACCAGCATTAAAATTTTAAAAATTAAAATTGAGCCTAGATTCCCCGATGCAATGGGTCTATGGAGACGGGGGTTGCAAAAGTAGTCTTAAGAGTGCAGAGGGACGTTAGAGGATGATATTCCCAATATCTTCAGTGGATTTCCTGATTTTTCCCTGAGATTTTTCATTCCTTGATAAATCCTGGATTTCCTTGGGCTAGACACCATGGAGTGACTACACAGATTGAACGCTAAAGAGTATTTTAGACTTTCTTAATGTCCTCATTTTAATTATCGTGCTAATTCACTTGGCCGCATGTCTCACATTAAATGTGTTTACATATCTTTGTATGTCTAACACCTGTTTAAAAAAAAAAGTTTTGCTTTTTTTTGCAAAAAAAAAAAAAAAAAAAAAAAAAAAAAAAAAGAAAAACAGTAACTAGGTATCTTCAAAATAGTAACATCACGAATTGAAAAAGAAAACTGTTTTAATTTCTTTTTTCTGCGAAAAAAAATATTAAACAGGGTATAACAGTACAGTTATGTCAATGTAACAAATGACTAAACTTTTGCTGGAGTTCTGTCTTAACCGGTGTCATTATTACAAAAGAGGAGACTAAATTTTCAGCGGGGGAAAAGGCTTATACAAAAAATAAGTACTGAGGTCAAGCATGAATATGTTCTTACATTAGTATCAAACTGTAGGGAAATCTTACAGTAATATCATAATAATAATAAAAAAACATTCACTTGTCTGAGGTCCATCAGAATTGAGAAAAGTTCAAGAGAAAATGCAATACATAAACAAAAGTGAGTGTTGACGCAATATTCTGAGGGAAATAAACACTTCTTCCTATGTCCATTAGGCAAATTAGTGAAGCTTGTGGTAAACAAGTTTTGAAAGGTTGGCCATTCGTACTGGGCAAAAATCGATTGTCACTATCAATACACCGGATCAACAAATCTCTTTTGATGAAGCAAAATTAGTGTCAGAGTATCATACATTGAGTTGTAGGAAAAAAACTCACAGAATTTTTCCAATTTTCTCTGACCAAAACGAGAAAAAGTCTGTTACTTTTTTTCACGACACATATAGCAACATGCATTAGAAACATAGGAGCGATTTCTGCTCCTAATTAAAACTTTACCTTTAAGATTAACAGAAGAAAGAAACAAAAAACAATACTTTCTCCATCCAAAAGAGGTAAAAGAGAGAACAAATCTCTTCAAAAGTGTACGGCTAATTGAGATTTTTGTTTTAATGGCCATGGAAACTTGTGAACAGGAGAGAAAGTAAACAATAGGAAAAATCCACTCTTTCTTACAGCATGCCATACAGTCCCTGAAGTTTTCAAAGCAATTTTTTACCTGAATCTGAACCCGAAAATCATCTTGTAAATTAAGGGTGGGCGGTTTCTTCAAGATTTGCAGCAATGAAAGATGTCACAAGACGTACCTTAGGTATTTTCATTTGAGATATAATACTGCAGGTAAATATCGAACGGATTTTAGCCGGATATCAGAAAATATTGAATGAAACTGAACTATTAAACTAATATTCATGGTTCATGTACAAGCGAGGTTGTCTTGAATCAAAGTAAAGTTCTTACCTTAGGTCTAATTTTCACTTGAAGCTTCAGATGTTTGCACAGTTATCTTTTTCATCACCCGTTTTACCATTGAACTTTGATCAAACTATGTGAAAAAGAAGCACCATTCAACATCAAGGTTCTCATATAATAGTGCTGATGAAACTACTTCCAACTGTTACTTCGGTCTTTGCTCCAAAAAATAATAGAACCTTTGCTAAAACCCTGTTAGAGTCTGCGTCAACTACACTTCTGCACTTGTGGACTGCAACAGGAGATCTACTATCTTATTCTTGCATTTGCTTCCCATGCAAAAACGATGTCAGAAGATCTTCTGTTGCAGTCTAAAAGTACGTAAACTTAGTTGGCATGGACTCTGGGAACACTTTTCTAAGAACACTTAAATGCTAATGCACAGATGGAGGTACATACCATCAAGAAGGCGACATACATTGTAAACGTTTTCATATCAATAGCTGTTGCACAAAGACAGATTGATGGCTTTTGAGATTAAAAATAGGAATATCTATGTGGACTTTTCTTGAAGCTCCCGTCTGTCACAGAATTAGAAAATCAAACAATATCTAGCCCGACTTGTATAAATTCTTCTGAAAAGCTGGTAAACAGATTGATTTAGTGGAAAAAATTGTCAGAATTTTCTCATCTCTGCTATGTTACAATTATTGATAAAATAACTATACGCAGAACAATACAGACTTCCTCAAGCGAGCACTAAATTAATTTCATGCTTTCTTGGCCCTCACGGCACGGATTTTAGTTGGATCATACTTGTATGTTTTGACCGGTGCTTCTCTTCCAGCGCGGGCAAATGCTATTGCATCAATTCTTTCCCTTTCCTTTAGTTCCTGGACGACTTTCATGTTAGACCAAGCTGGAAAAAAAGAAAAACGTCTGATTTCAAACGGAGAATGAAGCACAAAGTTTTATATTAGACTTGGAAAATTTCTGCAAAAGAGAAAACAAGATTTGAAAAATATATTAAATACAATTTTTTAAGGCAAGCTCATGCATGATTCATTCACAACAATAATTGAGCTTCAGCTATTTGGCCTCACAGACCCTACACCCTTGAGTACAGGAACACAGAGAGTTCCAAAACACTGTTTTCTACCATCCGACATGTTGCTTCAAGGTCGCATGTACAATTTTATATCATAATTCCTGACTTTAAAGTATAATGTGCAATTTGCTTCAATTTTTAAAAGTTTAAAGCCAAATGAAGGGGCTAGGTAGCCAGCTGGCTAGTTAAGAGGGAGGCCGCCGCATTTGGCCTGCGCAGTGGGGCGTGCAGAATTTCTCAACACCCCTGTAGCTTTATCAAAGTGATACAGATATTCCTGATAAGATAGTTGTGCTTTCTTTGAACCTTTCTTTCACAGTCGCTTAAACTTCGGTGCCACAACACAATAGTAGTAATAGTAACAATCAATACCACATTTCTCGGATTCACCTCGAGACATCGCTTACTAATCAAATTGATCTGGATAACACCAAACTCAGATAAACGCAAGTTTTGTGTGTGAATAAAGTAAAAATGAAAGTCTTAGACATGAGACCGCATTTATGCTCAATCAATTTAATTTAATTTACATCTTCAGATGTCACTAAACACTGCCCACAAAACTTGTAGGATTGAATTGACATGTTTACATTCGCTTGATTTTGATTAGACTTAGATTCGACAAACAAATTTAATCACACTCAGTGTGCCATGAACCTGTACTTTAAATTCAGGTGAGACTAGACTTGATGCACTTTTGATTCAGTGCTTAACTATATGTACTTGTGGGCAGCGGCTCTAATTGTGAACAAGAGTCTCAGCCCATACGTCTCTGTTACTTTCTGCACTAGATTAGATTTGGTGACAATATGATGCGTCTCTGTCAAATTGAGTTTGCGTCTGATCTACATCCAATCAAAACGAATCGACCCAACATAGATGCGACCCTGATTGTATTGATTGATAAAGTTGATGTATGCTTACAAGATTTCACTTCTTCGACGAAAGTTTTCTTTGAATCCAACTTCTTTGCAGCTGGCGCCACAGCCGGGATTCCTAATTTGTCTTTAAGGCCCGGAATTTTAAGAACTATAACCTGGACCAGGGAGAAGGTATTGGTTGTCGTCCAGTAGACGCAGACTGCTGTGGGAAAATGCAGGGTGAACGGGAAAAGAGCTACAGGTATAGCTCGGAGTATATACTTCATCCATGGTCCCATTCCAGCTTGCATTTTACCAAATTCCGCACCTAACTAGAAAAAAGAGGAATCACCAATTTCAGAATTTAATTAACAGAAACAGAAAGCTCTGATTTAGCATGATCTCATCCCAATAATAAGCATAAAATAGGAGAAGGTTTAGGAAAAAAATTGATGTACTTTTCTGGGTGGATAAAATTTTTGGGTAGAATTCAATTTAATCATGAGATCAACTTCATTGATTCACCAATTTCTTCGGGTAATTTGAAAATTCGATTTCGAAACAGTTCGATTTGTGCCCAAAATTTGGTACAGTTTGATAATTGGTGGCAAAAAAACCATTTTTTAGATTTTGGAGACTGAAAGAATGGAAAATCCTCAAACATACGTCATTGCTGTCAATGCTCTCAGAGTTTCGTTGAAAATTTGACGAAAATTATTTGATTCAAAATTTTCATAAGAACAATCGAAGATGTTGCATCTATGCTAACTTGGGCCTTAAGTGTCCCATAATAGTTGTTTTTCGGCGCCATAAAGCTTTTCCTTGGATCAACTACTTCACCGACTGCATAATTTATTGCGTCTCTTGAACATTTTATTATTCTAAGTTGGCGTGTTACCACTCTCACTGATTTGATTGGCGTCAACTATCAAAACATCGTTCTGAAATGTTACTGATCCATTAGGGAGCTAATCATTTAAAAAAGTGGAAATCGGATAATTTTTTCAATTGAAGGTTTGTCTCAGAAAAACTAAGTGCAAAAAATGGAATTTTTGTCTTCTTTCTACCGATGCTTGAGTTATTTTCCACATAACTTATGAATTGGAACTTGACTTACCTCTAGAGTCAAAAACAAAGTTGCGCTGGTTATTAGAGGGAGTAAGTAGTACTGATCAGCAACTGTGAGATCTGTAAACCAAAACAAGCCTCCCTCCCTCATACTTGGTACTGGAGCGTTGGCCATCCCGCGAAGTCCGAGGAAGAAACATAAAAAGATGGGTGCCTAAAAAAGATGAAAATAAAATAAAAATTAGACTGAAAAACCTTACGAAAGACCTGAATGATCATCGAGGAAATGAGCACAAAACTGGCTCTGAGACGATTGATTCTTCATGTCTAACTGCTGTTTTCGTGTTTTGTTAACCTAACAAATTTCTTCCATTCACTGATATGTACGCACTTGGTACTCAAGAGCTTACAAATAAAGCTGTGATTATGTCATTCATAAAAAAGAAAAGGAAATATACAGACAAGGGGAGGTGACATATCAGCCCGCCTAGATTTGGATGGGAGTGTGGCCAAAAAATTCTTCAAAAAAAATCATTGGACCTCTATTTCGCCGTTAGGAAGCCCCAGAAGACCCTTAATTGTTTACAAACATTTGGGAAACAATGTTGCTTGCTGAGGTGTATGTCGGTGTCAGTACTGAAATTAATGGAATTTGAGCACCGTTTAATCTGTATGGTTTCATGATACAACCTCGCCCTGACATTGGGAAAACGTTGCAGAGGAACTATAATTATGGTTTCAATTTTTATGGCTGCAAGCTGAATAAGGTAAATTTCATATGAAAATTACAAACATTATATCGTGAAATATATATATATCAAGCCGCTATCAGTCATGAATAATGACGCATCGTCTAAGTGTCGCAGCAATTAAAGCGTTCGTCCGGACCGCCAGAGTTGGCAGGGCGGTCAAGACATCTTTGCAGTTTGACGCGCCTTCAATCCGGCGAAGCTGCAACATGCTTACAGCCGTGGTCGAATAGTTGTATGTCACGCCTGCCGTAAGCGATCCCAAATATCGATGGTATCAAGCGAAAAGGAGCTTATTTACCTCGATTGCAACGTTGCAAATGACGGTTAATTTTTCAATTTGAGTCAATTTTTTTTAAAAGTGGCGCAGAGACTCTCTAAAAAAATTTACAATAATTTTAGGAACAATTTTAATTGAAATCACGGGAAATTTTGTCGAAATATTTAATTTAAACCTATTTCCCTTTGTTTCTTTTTACCTAAAAAAAAACCACTGTCCCTGATTCTAATTCGTAGCTATTAGGATAGTTATTTTTGCTTTTTTCGGCGAAACTTAAATTGCAGTGATGAATAATGAAGCATCGTCTAAGTGTCGCAGCCATTTACGCGTTCGTCCCACCCGCCAGAGTTGGCGGGGCGATCAAGACATCTTCGCAGTTTGACGATCCTTCAATCTGGCGAGGCTACAACATGCTTACAGCCTTGGTCAAATGATTGTATGAGTGATCCCAGAGAACCCCCTTTAACATTGCGATGACTTTTCTAAATTACGTTTTTTGATGGCCCGATCGAACTTCCCATCTTGGGTCAGCTATACTGGAAGGTATTTAAATTCTTCACATCCGTTGATGTACCGGCCATCCTCCAACTCTATACCTTGCTCATCACCACCAATAACTAATTTTTCAGTTTTGGAGGCACTAGTGTCTCCAAAGCAACTCTTTGATAACTGTCTCATTATCCCAGATAGAAGGGAAAGGGCCACAAAATAGCGAAAGCGCAGTAGTGCAAGTCCAAGAGCTTGAATGGGCCAGTCCATCTCTAATTTAGCTAAAATTAGAGAGGAGGTAAAAGCAAAAAAATTTAGAGAGATAGGGGAAAAAAAATTTTTTGACAAACGATATACCTGGATCATCGGTAGCAGCATTGATTTCAAAGGATTGATTCCATGTTCCTTCATATAGTTGTGAAGCTCCTGACTGACTCTTGCAACTTCCAACTGGTCACCTCTTTTGCGTGCCAATGTTAGTTCCTGGTTCAACTCTTGAGTCCTGGGCATGAATTTTGACATATTAGCAGCATTTATCTGAGTCTTGACATAAACGGGAAATAAGACGGTTCGAATGACGCACGTGCAGATGACGATGGTAAGCCACCAAGGTAAATCGCAGGAAGTATGGAGCCAGTCTAATGTTATTTGTACCCATCCTACTGGAGTCGTCGTTTTCCCTACTCCTAAATCCTGTAGAGTGGGGTTTACAGAATTTACTGCAACCTACAGGGAACAGACAAAAATTGAAAATAACAAATGTGAAAGAAAAGACATTAATTTACTGTGGAATGCTGCATTATGCATCGTTTCTTGAACGAAGGAACAAAACTCCATTTCAAGTTGAGTATCCAAAATGTATTTTATATAGAGATTCATGTTCATGAATAAAATCTTCAAGTATTGTAAACCAGTATTGCTCAATGTAAAGACATATCATAGACAATAATTTTAATACTACTGTACTTAGGACACCTAGCAGTCGAAAAACCATTCGTGCTTTTGCTTGTGGAGGAGAGGTATCAACAAAGGTCGTTTTTGGTCCGCCCTGAATTCCCTGATTCTGTGATTTCTTCCTCCTTGGAGACCTATAGTCATGGTTCTGTCATTTTCAGACTCTTTCCAGGCCTGGCAGTAGCCTAAACATAAATCTGAAGGCCTAGAGAACCTGAATGCCGCAAAGCCCACATTTTTCACTAAAATCGGGCTACAGAATTATGCTGAGGCCATTACTAGACTCAGAAAAACCCCGAAAAGGGCTTAGTTATGACTCATTTCAAAAATTGTACCTTCAAAGAACCAAAAAAAAGATGAGTTAAAGGATAATGCCTGGGCACGAAAATGACCCTTATCAATATACCTCATTAAAAGATCATGATAACTAATTATTATGATGTACAGACTCGTGAAGATAAGCTGAGAAAATGAAATAATTCTTAAATTTACAAAAGCTAACACTTACGGCTAAGGTATCTATTAAAGTGTCACTGGAGAGGGGTTGTGCAATGGAGGCAGCTGCTGAGCTATCTGCAGCTGGTGTGACAGTCGTTGCTTCTAGAACTGTTGATGATGTCCCTTCAGATGGTTTAACTGGTGAGGCTCCTGTGGATGCTGTGACTGGTTCTGTAGCTTTCTTTGCGCTTTCCTCCAAAATTTTTTCAGCAGCTTGTAATAATCCTGGTGATGTAGATAAAGTTCTCAAGACAATTGTGCACTGTTTGTTTAGGAGATTTGACTGCTGGATGCCTTGCCTGAGCAACTGACTGTGAAAACAGGAGTGGTTTTCGAACTGAAAAAAGAGAGGGTTAACATAGAAATCAAAGTTCTGAAGAAAATATTACTGCTATGGGGAAAGTCTAAAAGCACTTAATCCATCAGCAGCGTATAAAAATTTGTGGTTGGTGGAGCTCTTGGCTCTGCTTTCAGTTATAGGATGCTTGAAGGTAAACTCTGGTGGTCCTGATGCAAAGTTCAGCTGGAGCAAAAAGAGGAGTTATTTCATAAAGAAAATGGCTCAAAAATCACAATGAGTGCATCAGAAAAGTCTGAGAAAGACTCACTAACTACACTATCTGCGTTGGTAGTGTCGATCTTTAAACTTCTAAAACGATACTATAGCATAAGTGAAAATTTTGCAAGAGGAGTCATTCCATCCAGCCCTTGCGCAACAGGATGGTTGACAATACTCAACATGGCCGACACCAACCCACCAAAAAAAACATGAAGAGACTAGACTTCATCAACTACAGTGTTTATCATCACAATTCCCATGCACTGATACAGACTGATCGTCGTCCTTCCTCACAATTTGTGCGCAAAAGCATCAGTCATGCTGAATATTGAGTAACATCCTAGTGTTCGGGGGTTGGGTTGAACAACTTCTCTTACCAAATAATCACCTGTGCCGGAATATTGCATAGAAAACGCATATTTCTAGCGCAGATTGTGAAGTAAGGAGTGTATTTCAGACTTTCCTGATGTCCTCATTGAGATTTTTCAGCCATTTCCTTGGAGGAACAACTCTTTGGCGGCTCTGGCTGAGGTTTGAAACAGACCCATTCTTGGCGCACTGAGTCCTTGCCAAAGAGGTTTATGCACTTTAAGACTGCAATAGAAGATCCGCCATTTCATTCCTTGCATTTACCTTACTCGAAAAAAGACAATCTTCCATCACAGTCTAAAAGTGCGTGAAGTTATTTGCCGTGGACTCTACAAGTCTCGATAATGTTGTTCAAAGATTGACCCCAGACAAGCGCCAGTGTCATTGCAATCCTAATAAACCCCATGGCTCCAAAAATGCAGCCTTAAGAATGCCGACTGATGGACTGGAAAGAGCAGAATTTATGGATGTCTTATCGCAAGAGGAATGTTTGTCTAAGTTCCAAGAAAAATACAACATAACTGTGAGAGACCTCATTGGACTTACCCCTACTGTGTGATAGAGTAAACTTTTGCATTAAAATAGAAAAGGGAAAAAAACAATTTTAAGATTCTTATGCAATAGATAACTCCTTGAGAACATGGGTACTTCCACTCACCCGATAGCTACGTTTATGAAGTGGACTCGTCCTGAGAAGAACTCGATAATTCCGAAACATGACTAGTTTCAAGCGGCGAAATGCAAACGAAGAAAATGATCAAATGTTCATGACAGTCAGCACTAGATGATAGAATTTCCCGAAGAAACTACCATGCCGCTTACGTTACATTACATTACATGCATCGTGAGTTGAAAAACTAACCTCAAAAACGTGGTTCAATTCCAATTTCCCAAAAATAATTCCTTCCACTTTTCGCTGTTCCTGTTCGTTCCGTCGTCTAAACATCGGGAACAACGGAACATCGGACCAATTCGTAAACAAACATTGAAGAGGTGGCGAGCACGAGCAAGCAAAGAACGAGCAAATTTACTATTGGAAAAATTAGCTAATCCATATTCATTTTATTTTATTACCAAGTATTTGTGCCCTTTAGGAGCCAAGGATACCATGACGACCTCATTAAGTGCTAACCCATCGACTCTTTTACCTCTGGGTGAGTAAGCATCATGCACATTTGACGGTGAAACTATTCTAACGCTTTTGTGTCCACGACCATCTGAAGAGGAATCAAAATGTTTAACCAAAAATACAAAGCGAAAACTTTGTAAAATAAAACTTAAGTTAACGGAAGCTCAACTCACTCGATCAGAAATGAAAAGTTTCAATAGTGAGTTAGGACCTCTGGCTATCTCTTGTCATTTGTCGTTGATGACATTCTGAGAAACTCTGCTTTCCTCACTTTCTTGTTTATTAAAACCTAATTTAGGCATGATCACACGGCACGCTGAGCTGCTTGTCAAGCTGCCTGGTATGCAGCCTTACTGGCCGCTGCGGACTGTTCGACCAGCCTCTCCCAAAGTCCCCTCTATCCTCACCATGGAGCATGTTTGCTGAAGGGCGTGTGAAACTCCACAGGAAACTGCACGTCAGGCGGCCTGAGGAGCAGTGCTGCAAGCCATGTGAACGCACCTCAAGTGAGCGTTCAGCTGCACGATCTTGTATCTCAATAGAGGTGTCGTCAGATAAGTTGACATTTATTTACTTTTGATTTGCAGGCACTTTCGCACAACTACTATCCACGTAAAAACATTCATCTGGCAGAGGCGAGAAGCCAAGCTTGGATAGGATTTTTAATACTTTGAAACCTTGTAACACTATAATATTTAGCGACACAGAAATCACAACCACATAAAAGTCGCAGATCATAACTGATAAGTAGTTTTTTTATGATAAGATTATGAGACGGATGTCTTTTAGGTGGATTGTAGCGAACAGCGCTTTGTGCAGAGACGCAAAATTGTTGCCTGTGCCTGCAAATCGAAAGTAAACTAATGTCAACTTATCTGAAGACACCGCTATGAGTAACAGATTCTGTTTTAATCAATACAATGTGTATTACACTTTAATTGATCCATCCTTAGAATCTTTACTATTATAGGGTATATTTTCAATTGCTGCAATGTTTATTCATCATCTATGGATTCAGTCCACTCAGTCGGTCATCTTACAAGAGAGTTTTAAATGCTTCTCAATGAAAAACCCTCATGCCTACTTTCTAATTTCTTTTTGCAGAATTGGTTGATAAATGCATTGGTTCCAGAATACACATTGTGATGAAAAATGATAAAGAAATTGTCGGAACGCTCTTAGGTTTTGATGATTTTGTCAACATGTTGTTGGAAGATGTCACCGAGTACGAGGCTACACCAGAAGGAAGGAGGATAACTAAACTTGATCAAATTTTCCTTAATGGCAACAACATCACAATGGTAAGAAAAGTCAATTTTTTAAAAGTGCATGCCAATAAAAGTTGAATTTAGAATGCAGTCCAAAGGACTTGTTGGACCACTGAATTCATTGTTTCCAGGGGTGTTATTTCAGGTAATTGCATGGCCAGGAAAATAAATGACATGTTTTTTTTTATTGTTTTTTTTGGCTCAGCTTCTTACTTTAAAAACGGTAGACAAGCGGTTTTTCCAGTTTCGACTCAAAAGCGTAGCGCAGGGCCAGGAAAACGCCCCCGGTCTGCCTCTCCTCAAATGGCACCTGGTTTTTGCCATAGTGTACATAGAGTCGTAGTGTAAGTGAGAGAGCTGGCGCCACTTTTAAGCATTTTCCAAGTCCCCAATTCTGAGACTCCTGTGTGACGCCTGATCAATTTTTCGACACTTAATCGATTGTAATCGATACACGGGTACCCGGCCATCTGATGTAAAGAAGGAAGATAGGAATTACCATGTATTCCACATTGCCATTTTGGATCGAACATTAGGAAAAAGTAACCGCAGCTCGGCGCACACCGGACTCGGAACTCAGTGAGCAGAACATGGCGCCAGTTCTCCCATGTACATTACGACTCTATGCACTCTATGGTTTTTGCACTCAGTCTGTATACCAATCAGAACTCATTCCATCAAATTCCAACAGGATCCTAGAATTTGATAGAATGTGTTGTTGCAATTAGGAGATGCATAGAATAGGATAACCTAAATTCAAAGGTTATTTCAATGCAATACTATCCTCTAATTTTTGTCAATTAGATGGCTTGATTTCAGGATATCTACATGTCAGGAAAATCAAGAAATTTCATATAAAAAAGATTGGTGATCTGAAATATTTTGAAACTTGAAATCTGTTCGAACATTAGCACTGCCATCGTATAAAATATGGTAATAAAATGCTTTAAATAAAATTCAAAGATAAAATAAAATTTTAAGAAAGTATAATTTTTATTTTTCAACCGTAGCGGCAAGTTTTGTGTCTATTCAAAAATTCCATACCAGAATACAAAGGAACTTTTCCAATTTACACATGTGCAAAACTCTCTTGCAAGAAAAATAAAATAAATCTTGCCTCCAATTCAGTGCAATTTTGTTCATCATTTTGAAACATATTCAATCTCTTTTCTCTTTTTTCTTTCAGCTTGTTCCTGGCGGTGACATTCCTGAATAACTGTCAGCATCTCCAACATTTTCTAATGGTGGACACAGCATCCTCATGCAGTTACATGGCTTTTGTACAGTAAATAACTAGGAGATAAGTACTGTAAGATGAAAAACTGTAAATTAAGTTACCCAATTTTTTTATTTTTAAATAAAATTTTATGAACAAATTATACAGTTTCATTTCCTAACTAATTAAAAATCAAAAACCCTATAATCGCAGAAACATTATTTTCAAGCGATCAACTTTTAAACTTCAGAAACACATGGTATTAATTTATTATTCGAATTGTTGAAAAATTTCATTCAATTTTGAAAGTATATAGTTAATTGTCGGCCGTTTTGAAGGGTGAGCACACCAACAATTCTGATAGATGCTCGAGTACTCAAGATCGAACTGGGTTGTATTCCTTGGAGGAGGTCTTAAATCTTGAGACACCACCTGTAATGATAACAAGTACTTGCAGTTAATGGTTGAAGATAAATTGTTCTTACTAGTGTAGGTAATCACTATGTATGGCATGCAAAGTCATCAAACAATGGGGGGGGGGGGCTAAAATTATTGTCCTTGGCCTTAAAGCCATTCTCCCACCCTGTAAGTACCAACATGGTAGAATGGTGGTGGTTTCACACCATTCTGACAGGATCTCAAAGCCAGAACGAATAAAAAATTAGAATTACAGTTATAATGAACAAAATCAAACACAAGAAAAAAGGCAAGCTGGGCTGAACCAAGCACCAAAATGCCTGGGAAGATTCGAGTTGGTATCAACTCCCTTGTCAACCCGGAGACAAAAAAGTAAAAATAGAATGAAGAAAAATTATATAAAAGTATTGATCTCCTGTTGATGATAACAAGTAAGAGCTTAGGTTATTTAGTCAATTTTATTTTTTATTTTTTGTTGCTTGTTAACAAGGGGTTTGATACTACCGTGAAATATCTCATTGTCAGGCATATTTTAATATTTGTCTGGTAAGTAAACCACATTAGGTAGTGTAAAAAATTAAGGGCTACAGCACACGTTTTCCTAAAAAAAATTCACACCAGGCACATTGGACAAATCGATAACCTCCAAAGTGTAACACACAAGTGAGAAATAGTAGCATTTGTTGTTTGCATTTTAAACAGTTCAAACCAGTGGTGTGGCGCGTGCTTTACAATTTATTGATTGGTCTACCATTTAAATAAACGGAAAAGGATCGATAATCAGGGTGTTCGCAATAAACACCTTGATAATCGAATTTTTTCCGCAGCTTCAAATGGGGAAATATCGAAAATCGATCGTTCACGCGCTGCCGGGTTCCAACTTCCCTCTCGCGAAGAAACCGTGTCTTCTTCTGACACTCGCAGAGTTGCCAGCGGTCTGGAAAATCAGGAAATAAGCGACGTCCGGTAAAAGTCAGGGAATTCGTGGGAAAAGTCGGAAAATTTCTGACACATCTACTAATTACTATAACATATCACTGATCTTCCAACTGTTGACCGTTTCTGCCGTTTCTGGTCATTTTTGAGGCTTGCCATCTCAAAACCAGCTAGTACTAGATGCCCTTTTCCACAATTTGATCTCTAAACAAAGAAATTTTACCCAAAGATAAGCGAAAGTCAGTGGTTTTTTTTTAAAAAAAAACAGGGGGAAATTTTTTTCGAAGATTAGGGAAAGTCAGGTAATTAAAAAAACTATTGAGTCAGAGAAAAGTCGGGGAATTTGGAGATGAAGAAATTATGGCAGCCCTGCACTTGAGGTACCTATATGTAATCTCGCCCGAAACAAATAGTGCACTGAAAAATACTTCCATCATAAAAAACATTGAAATTAGTTTCGAGGTCAATTTAACTCAAGCAGACTGTTTTTTTTTTTTTCTTCTTTTTTTCTTTTTTTTACCAACGAGGAGCGTGAATCAATATATACAAGGACCTATTTTTTCATTCATGCTTCAAATTTGGAAAGTTTCAAGGCGTCCATCATAGTCTTTATTAGGAAAAATTCCGATAGTGAAGCATAATATCGACGGTGAAACTACCAAACCACGTATCTCGGTTTGCAACGTCGCAGATTTCCTGTCATACTTTATTTTTTAAATGAAAAACTACTTAACATCCAGTCTTGAAAATTTCTGTGATTTTTCCTCTTTGCGCGGAGAAAATTCTGTGAAAATTTCAAGGAATGATATTGATTTGGTCTACTTCCAAAAAATAAAATGTGAGCGTAGATTTTTAAACACCGCAAACGAGATACGTGGTTTGGTAGTTTCACCGTCGATATGTTGTGTTCGATTTCGTACCCTAGCTAGTGGTCCATCGTGAGAACCTAATGCGCGCCGCGCGATGATTGGCAATCTTTAGATTTTAAAATCGCCCGCAAACGGTGGGATAGGCAATATAACCCACTCAAGAGTTAAAATAATTATCTACCCAGCGCCTTCCACCGGGCATGGTGAAATGGTGAGTGATCCCGCAGTGCCAGGTAGAGGGGGAATTAGTAGGTGTAAGTGCCGGCGTTAAAATTGCCTGCAATATGGGCTAAATGACCAGTTCAGAAGTGAAAAAAAATTAACACTCTCAGATCTATCGATTCTATTCTGTGGCAAACGTTTGCTGGCACGGAAAGGGAAGTAACGCCTCTCTCTAGAAATGTCTCGAAAATCACCACTATTGCATATTCACACCTGAATTTACAACCTGCTTAAAGAAGTTGCGCCATTTGTAACCTTCCGCTTGCTTTGAACTTATCCAGTGACCCATTTTAAAGGTAAGAATATTCTGATCACGTAGGAAAGATGAAAAAAACGCGCAAATTACATAGTCCATAAATAGGAACTCGACAGAACACTTTATTGACATCATTTTTAAAGGAAGTTCAAATTTTAAAAATCAATGAAAAAGTAGGACGTTCTGATCCGTCACACAGTGAATTGAGTCAATGGGAGAGGTTGGACATTATTTGAAAACTTTAAAATTGTATATCTTCGTTAATATGAAATGTTGATGTTTCCTAAGTCGTTTCATCGGCTTTCTCGTAAGATTACCCGTAAAAAGCACCCCTTAAAATTAAAAATATAACGAGAGAAACGTAAAATCTTACGCTTTTTATCAAAAATTTCATGTCCGACTTCTTCCAAAGACTCGTTACAATGTGCGCCATAGGTTCATTTTCAGCTTCGAAAAAGTAATTAACAGTTGATCAGCAACCTTATTGCTGACAAGTTAGTGGTTGCGGGATAGCAACTAGGATCAGGCCGCCACTCAACTTTTTCTATTTGTTTAATTTTTCTCAGAATGAAAATAAACCAAGGATGGCTGAAAGGTACTGTTCTGTGACTATTTTTAAAATTTTAGCCGAGTTAACTCTTGTTTTTAGTTTTTCTTGAATAAAAGATACGTCTACTTAAGTGACTAGTAAATAAAGTCAAATCTGACTACAACTCAGCAGGCTGATTAATGCAATCTCGACCCGATCGCGTAACAGTGAGGAAGAACGCCAAATGTTCCGTTCGTCTGTTTTTCAAAACGCCTTCAAATGAGGATGATACTCCGCAATACACTAGAGCTCGAATAGTGGTATCGCGGAATTTTGCCTCTGCGATATGGATAACGCATTGTAACAAGTAGGTATCTCAAAACGCAACTGGATTGAGTTGACCGCCAAAGTATTTAGTTTTGGGGAAATGAGGGGTTTGTTATAGCTGATTAATGAAATCGATGGACAAAGCTATAGACAAAGAGGACAGTAGAAAATGAAGCAATCCCAGGATGGACCGCTAGACAAGGTACGAATTTCAGCATTCTGATACACGTTTCTTAACCAAAATTTCACGTAGAACACGATGCGTTCAACGAAAATGATCGAAATCAATACCTTACGAAGATATTTAATGATTCTTAATGCGTGAATTCAAACTACCCGCTCATGAAAACTCAATGCTCTAAGTGATTCACATCCAGCGCTAAACGTTATCATGACAGTCTCTGCGATATAAAAATCTTGCAACCTCGCTCTTGACGCTTCAGCTCAGCTATAGCAAATTGCTTATAGTTTGAACAACACATGGTGGGAAATGAATATTGCTCGAATGAGAAGCTTGCTGAAACCGTTGCAGTGCGCGATTTGACTCATGTAGAGCTTTGAGTTTCTTGTGAGCGGGCAGTTAAAATTCCTCGTAACCAATGTGAAATAAAAACGTTAATATCTTCGTTAGGAATTGGTTTCAGTAATTTTCGTTGTGCGAATCGTGTTTTACGTAAAATTCTGGATAAGAAACTTGTATCAGATTGCTTAAATTCGTACCTTGTCTAGTGGTCCATTGACAAAGGAGGTAAGTAATAGACTAGCTAACGTCAACAGGGCCGGATTTACCTACTTGCCGCCCATGGGCCGCTAGTATATCGCCGTCCCCTTCTCATTCGTTTTGAAACATCAATGAAAACCATCAAATGAACGTGCCAGCGGGGGAGGGGTGCATAGGACGCGTTTACTGGTGTTGAACTTATTTTTTTGGGAAAGCCCTGTCAACACTACTAGCAAAAGTTCACAGAACTTTGCACTAAAGTTAAGTTTCGTAAACCTATCTCTGTGTGTACAAGGCCTTCCATTCATAAGAAATGAACGAAAAAATTATGAAAGAACGAACAAAAATGTGGATTAGGTAATGATTTCAACTTCCGCCGCCGCGCCTCGCAGACCGCACTGTGTTTGACGCGTGAAGTATTCACGCAGTCTTGTAGACGCTGTCCGTTTCACGCTGTCCGCAATGACTGCACTGTGTTTGATACAATGCGTGAAGTATTCGCGCAGTCTTGTAGGCGCTAATATGTATTACATGCCGATCGCCGCGCCAAGGGCTTCTCCTTTTCATCTCAAGTCCTCGTCATTATTTCTGTCTAGGTAACTCGCGCCGTGCCAGGCCAAATTGCGTGTTTGGTTTCTCTCTTAACTCGACTAATTAAAGGTGCTGCCTCTTGTATCACTGCGAAAGACGACAAAAGTAGAAATTACTGTACTCTCAAAAAATGAGAGATTTTGTCGCCTTTTCTCGTCCATAATTTTCTTTCTAAATCCGAATTTTTTTATACTTACCTACATTTAAAAAATTGCAAAATTTGCCGCCCCCTATAGATTTGCCGCCATGGGCTGCGGCCCATGTGGCCACCATCTTAATCCGGCCCTGTGGGTTGACGTTACATCAACCCACGAGGTACCATATAATTAGTCCATTACTTCTTAGTCTATGACAACCACCCGTTAGAACCAATAGGATCGCCTCATTTTCACTATGTCCATTAATTCTAAAAACCGGCCCGCATCAAATGAGTCACCAGGCAGGACCTTATAACTTCACACGATATCGGAGACGGCCGCAGTCACGAGACACAAATCATCACATAGAACAATCTGTAAGTAGATCGATGTTAAAAGTGTGAAACCGCGTATCTTTGCTTGCCACGATGCAGACCTCCTGTCAGGGCCGGATTAAGGGGGTAGCCACATGGGCCGCGGCTCATGGCGGCAAATTTAGGGGGCGGCAAATTTTGCAATTTTTTTAAATGTAAGTAGGTATAAAAAAATCGGATTTAGAAAAAAAATTATGAATGAGAGAAGGGCAAAAAATTTCTTTTTCCTGAGAGTAAAGGTATGACAATTTCTAATTTTTTCGTCTTTCGGCGATACAAGAAACAGCACCTTTAATTAGTCGAGTTAAGAGAGAAACCAAACACGCAATTTGGCCTGGAACGGTGCGCCGCAGAGAGCAATGATAAAACAATGACTTCACATGAAAAGGAGAAGCCCTCGACGCGGCGGTCGGCATGTAACACATATTAGCGCCTACAAAATTGCATGGATACTTCACGCATCGCGTCAAACACAGTGCGGTCCGCAGCGGTCGGCGTGAGACGCATAGCGCCTTCAAGACTGTAGGAATACTTCACGCATTGCGCAAAACATAGTGAGGTCAGAGCGGCGCGGCGGCGGAGGTTAAGATTATTAAACCACATTTATGTTTGTTCTTTCATAATTTTTTTGTTCATTTCTCATAAATGGAAGGCGTTTTCCACACAGGCATAGGTTTACGAGACTTAACTTTTGCGCAAAGTTCCGTGAACTTTTGTTAGTAGTGTTGACAGGACTTTCGCAAAAAATGTATCCAACACGAGTAAACTCGTCATATGCACTCCTCCCCCTCCGGCACGTTTACTTGACGGTTGTTATGATGTTTCAAAACGAATAAGAAGGGGGCGGCAGAATACAGGCGGCCCACGGGTGGCAAGTACCTAGGTAAATCCGGCCCTGCCTCCTGTCATACTTTTATTCATTTTTTGGAAAATTAGTCAACGTAGTTTCCTAAAAATCCTCTTGATTAATTTCCGCCGTAAACGGAATATTCTGTTTGAGTCTTAATAGCTATAAAGTTGGCGTGTTTCTCCTTGGTTTCTCCTAGGAAAAATAAAATAGGAGTGGAAATTTTGAAACTCCGCAACGGAGGTACGCGGTTATCCGTAGTTTTGCCATATACTCGGTGGCAGTAAAATGGTAAGATCGCCTACGGATGATTGGATAGGCAATTTGATCGGCGCAGAATTTGTAATCGACACCAGGGGGTCTGGACCCCCCTCCCTTAGACTCGTTAATTGTACCTTATTTTTACATTTGGGGGGCAGACATTAAATATTATCAGGGACGAACACAAAATAATATAAATTGACCCCCATCTTAAAGAATTCTTAGCTGCGCCATTGGTTCTGATTAGCATTTCGCTCGTTACCCGCCCGGCAAGGGAGCAATGTGTACGTTGCCGCAACGTTGCAAGGCAACATTTTTGATGATTTGCTTTGTAAAGGTAAAGCAGCAACGTTTAAGCAATGTTTCAGTAATGTTGCCTGACATTATATTTTAGACAATATTTTCAAAACGTTTTTAGAAATGTTTCTGGAACATTATTAAAAAACGTTTCAATAAATATTTCTTAGATATATTGTGACAACGTTCTTAAACATTATTAGTCAGGGAGAAACACGATTTGACCCGGAACAAATTGCTTAACAAACTTTTCCTATGTAAACGTCATCAGTAGGTCCTCCTGAACAACATACCAAAAGTTTACCACGGTCCGACCCCGGAACACCCCTCAAAATGCCTAAATTTCAAAATGGCGGCCATAATAAGGCCTCTGGGATTTCGGTTTTTTAAAATGCGCATATAGTGTCATGTGAGGTATCAATCCCTGTGTAATTTTGGTCGTAGAACTCAGATATGAGGTCAAGCAGATGCTGTGCTGCAAATCGGAGAGGACACT
>NW_017547118.1:1548924-1571962 GCF_001854935.1 Bemisia tabaci | reverse complement strand
GGAAGCTTATTGTCTAGTTACTTAAGTTCTAATTGGTTTCTCGAAGATCCTCTGTCTTCTTTTCGCTTTAGTTGTTTTTGTTTGTCCCGGAATTGCCTTGGGGTGGCCTGTCTTCGGGTGAGGAGGAGGGTTGGCAACTATCGTCCTCCTTTTCTTGATTAAGTGCATGTTGTTTTCCCTGTAGTGTGTTCTTGACGTATGCATGTATTAGTGTCCATTTTTTGCGAGAATCTAGCATGGTTGGTATTAGATTATCTGGAGTTAGAGTTGGTATGTTTAGTGTTTTTTCCAGTTCTTCTTTCTTTTGTCTTACGTTGTTACAAGTGAACCGAGAGATTGACGGCCAAATTGACGGTCAATCTTGAGTACATCTCCTACACTGAGAAAAAACTATGGCTTATAAACCTATTAGAGGTAAATATGGAACACCACTAATAGTAGTACCTCTACATTTAATAATAGCACATATACCTTAGTTATGGTACGGGGTACCTTAATTAGGTACAGAGACCTTAGTATGGTTCACAGACCGAGAATCATTAGTTTATTTACGACTATTATAGGTGTTCCATATTTACCTCTAATAGGTTTATAAACCATAGTTTTTTCTCAGTGTACCTCGTCACTATGTACATGAGTGAGGATTTCGGGGTGGTGGCCTACTTGACGAACGCGCTCGGGATAGGGAATCAAACATCCTCAACAAAAGATTTCTCTGAGGATATTTGGAGAAATATACACACCATCTTGGAGACGGATGGTATTTTGGTGGCCCTGCCCGGTTATCTGTTCGCGAAGAGTGACGTTCGTATGAGTACTGGGTCCTCGGGCACCAGTCCGAACACCATTTGGTGAAGGAACGTTTGATGAATTACCCTTTCACCTTTACATTCCTTAAAAATCCCTTCCTTTTCGATAGGTTCAGCCGCTTGATTTCTCGGTTTCTAGAATTCGGGCTCGTCCAAAGACATAAAGACGGAGCGCTCGTATCTAAAAGCACGGGGAAAAAGTGAAGCTAGGTTCGGCGCTGCGCGCTTGTGTGAGTGTGTAAATGAGCGCGGGAATCCATGGCGGCAAACGGAAATTTGATTTGAACTTGTCCTCTTGATTTTTGCACATTTCTTCTTCGAAACGTATTTTAAATTCCTAAAACGAATATACTAAGAAAGTTCGGTCTGCGTCCTAACATAATACACCTACTTTTGCTCGGTAACAGGCAGTAATCTCAGATAAAGTTAGTTTTTCTTCTGCTCATGGTGGTTCTGCAGGTTCAAACAGGCCGTTACAGTTCTAGATCGACGTTACTCCCAAATGAAATTAATCGGTCGACGACGGACTGAAACTAACCTAGAGTTAAAAAAATATGAGTGGGTAAGTGAATTTGGGCAAAAATCAACCTAGAATACTTTGTTTCCGCAATTATTTTATTCAGTTCCCGCCCTACATTTGAATTCAAACTTGTCCCGATTTCGCCGCCACTCCTCTAGCCAATAGTAGAGGTGGTTGAAAAGAAGCTTAATTTTTTGCTTTTAGCCCTCCGTCTTTATGTCTTTGGGCTCGTCCGAAAATTCATGGACTTCACGGACGCGGCTACTAACGGGAGAAGGTTCGAAGTTGCGCCTTTGCCGATGGAGGGAGAACCGAAGCCTTACAATTTATATGATTTGCAGCTGGCCTTTATTGTCCTTGTAATCGGTTTGTTTTTCAGTTTTCTCGTGTTCGTCGCGGAGATTCTGATCGAGGATTTTAAAAAGGTGACCGTTTTCGAGCGTGTGAGACGCGCTATGTCGTTTCTCCCTCAACGGAACTCATGCGGACATGCTCGATACTAATCCAGCACGACTGTGAACGAGATTTTGATGGAAGGGAAACATTTCTGCTAATTCATCGCATGCGTCGAGATATATCATTACGCTGCCTCGGGACATTTCAAGGAAAAATAAGCATAACTCTCTACAAATAAAATACATGTTCTATCCGGGAAAATTTGGCAACTCTCAAACGATCATACGCCGTTCTTCCTTCGCACGGCGGTATTGCGTTTTGTGACCTAGAAGATTTCCTATTGTATTATATACTTCCTTAAGGGACGGCTGGTCGTGGCTATTGTACAAATATTCTGTAAATATAGTTCTTATAAAGAAAAAAAAAAAAAATCGCATCAGGAAGCAATTCTCCAGTCCTGATTATTGAAAGTTGGCAACCCTCTCAATACTCCATTTAAATTCATCAGAAATATCGATTTTAGATGAGGCAAGGTGTCTTACCAAGAATCGATTGTGTTACTGTTACATAGATTGAAATGGAGAAAAAACATTGTTGCCAACTTTCAAGAATCGCCACTGATAAGAACAGAACGGAAACTCACGAAATATTCCGAGTTTGAGTCGAACTTTGAATCGATTTTTCTTGACATTCCAAAATCACACAACTTCGATCGATTCGATTTTAAAAGGACAAGGACGTTACGAGGTTTCACGTCCAAGTGGATAATCCCTTGCCTGTGACAATACGATAAAGCTTCACTGATGTCGATCAAGTATCTGAAACAAGGGAAGTATCGTGTTCATGTTAAAAATTAAGAAGGACCAGGGGTGTGGCATGCTTTGCGATGTATCGATTTATCTGCCATTTAAACCTATGGAAAAGTATCGATAAACAGGGCGTCCGCAATAGACACCTTAATAATCGATCTGTTCCCATAGCTTCAAATGGGGAAATATCGATAATCGATCATTCACGGCTTGCCACTGAAACGGGTGCATTTTTGCGATCATTTACGAGAGAAAGAGAAAGAGAGAGGGGGGAGAGGGAGAGGGAGGGAGGGAGGGGGAGAGAGAGAGAGAAAACCTGTTGCGGTTTGAATGAAGATTAAACGTTATCAACCCCTTGAAAGCCAGAGAAAAAGAAAAAGGACAAATAATTTTTAATTTACAAGTAAAAATTGCACAAACCGTTCAGAGAGTTTACGGATGTTCGTAAGAAATGAAGCGTCAATTTCTTGAAGTTCTGCCAAAGAGAAGAGCAGTAAAAAAAACTGCAAGATTCAAAATGATATAATTGCGTTTAATCTAATTGTTCTGGTTCGCCAAAAATTGAAAGAAACAATGAAACTATCGTAATGTGGGAAATGAGCTTTGGAGGTTCATGATAGAAATGAGTTTTTGTTTATCTTTCCTATATTACTATACTGCCCATAGCCGGATTTACCCACTTGCCGCCCATGGACCGCCTGTATTTTGCCGCCCTCTTCTCATTCATTTTGAAACATCAATAAAAACCATCAAGTGAACGTGCCAGAGGGAGAAGGGTGCATAAGACGCGTTCACTCGTGTTGGATACATTTTTTGCGTAAGCCCTGTCAACACTACTAGCAAAAGTTCCCGGAACTTCGCGCGAAAGTTCAGTTTCGTAAACTTATCTCTGTGGGGACAAGGCCTTTCATTTGTAAGAAATGAACTAAAAAATTAAGAAAGAACAAACTTAAATATATGGTTTAATAATTTTAACTTCCGCCGCCGCGCCGCGTTGACCACACTGTCTGTGTTTGGCGCAATGCGTGAAGTATTCATGTAGTCTTGTAGGCACTGTGCGTTTCACGCCGCGCCGACCGCTGTTGACCGTACTGAGTTTGACGCAATGCGTGATGAAGTATTCATGCAGTCTCGTAGGCGCTAATATGTGTTACATGCCGATCGCCGCGTCGAGGGCTTCTCCTTTTCATCTCAAGTCCTCGTCATCATTTCTCTTTGCGCATTGCGCCGCGCCGCTCCAGGCCAAATTACGTGTTTGGTTTCTCTCTTAACTCAACTAATTAAAGGTGCGCAGTCTTTTGTATCACCGAAATACGACAAAATTAGAAATTAATGAACTCTCAGGAAATGAGCGATTTTGTCACCTTTTCTAGTTTGTAATTTTTTTCTGAATCCGATTTTTTTGTACAAATTGCAAAATTTGCCACCCCCTAATTTTGCCGCCATGGGCCGCGGCCCATGTGGCCACCCCCATAATCCGGCCCTGATACTGCCGTCCTAAGGAAGAACGCCGTATGAGCCTTCAGGCGTTGCCAAGTTTCCTTCGACAAAAACCGAATTTACGGAGAAAATTGTGAATATTTTTTTCCAAAATTTTTAGACAATTTTGTACGCAATTTAATCCAAAATATCTGAAAATGTCAAAGAAAAATGTGCATGATCGTCGTTAAAAACACATGATTTATCAAGGGAAGAGTGACAACTCTCGGATTTTCATACGACGTTCTTTCTTAGCACGGCACTGAACAAGCTACTATAAATACTAAAAAAACATTCAATTTTTTCTAATTGTTTTCCGTGTTGACTCTGTCTGTATACTAGAACATCAATATTCGAGGTCACTTTGTTACCTGAGTCTTATTTCCGGACATATCGTGAAGGAGGGGTCATCAATGATTTGTTGGAGGGTTAAGTTGGGGCATATTTCCATGAGCACTAGTCCGAAATCGTGACGATCCTCGTTCACCACCCGACAAATACTGACTAGATTTGGGTGATTCAACGAGAGAGCGTTCTCTTCGTTATCCAGAGACTTGAGCGATGCTCGCCTGTGCTTTCTCACAACTTTCACGGCTACTTCTTGACCTGCAAAAAGGTGCACATCGATTACTGTATTTACTTAAAGAATGCAGTTTCAACTAAATCGCCTTCAATGGGCAAAATTTGGATACAGTGGGCAAATATCAAGAAATGTTCCTTGATATACTCGTATTTTCACCTTGGCCTTGGTCAATCTACTTGGCCTCTACCATGAATAGTGAGGGGTTTTCAGAGTAAATGCATGACGTACCTTTTATGTTAGGAATGGGCCTGTTGCAAACTTTTGCTAGAGCAAAAATAAGAGTTGTTTCTTATAGATAATGCCTCAAAAATCACGATGAGCGCATCGGCAAAGTCTGAAATGCACTCATAACTTCACAGTCTGCGTAAGAAATTTGCGGTTTTTTGAGCTTCCCACTTCAAAAACGATACTACGGCACAGGTGAACATCTTGTAAGAGGAGTCGTTCCATCGTCGGCAATACTCATCATGGCCGACGCCAATCCGCCAAAACACGTGTGATGGGACGAGATAACACCTGAACTGGATTAGACCAGATAAAAATCGGCGTGTTAACGTTCATATTCTCCACGCCCGAATTGATTGACCTTGAACTCTCCTCGAATTACGCGCGGAACTGCGCGCAAGCGTCGGCCATGATGAATATCGCCGACGATGGAGCGATTCCTCTAACAAAATGTTCACCTGTGCCGTAGTATCGTTTTTGAAGCGGGAAGCTTAAAAAAACGCAAATTTCTTACGCAGATTGTGAAGTTATGAGTGCATTTCAGACTTTGCCAATGCGCTCATTGTGATTTTTGAGGCATTATCTATAAGAAACAAACCTTATTTTTGCTCTAGCAAAAGTTTGCAACAGGCCCATTGGATAAATTCTTCCATCGTTAGAATAGCTTAAAATCGCTCCTGAGAGGAATCAATTTTTAAAAATTTTCCGGAGGAGGTCCTCCGGATCCCCTCTAAACCTAAAAGAATACCTCGATCCTTCGTTTGAAGTGGAAAGGGTCCTCCAGATCCCCCTTGGTGAGGTAGATACCCTTCTGCCCCCCCCCCCCCCCGAAAAGTTCCCAGTTCCATCCATTCAGACTGCGTACCTGGTGTATATAAAATCATAGATCGAGTTGATGTTTCTTGGGAAAAATTGTAGAGTCTACTAATTATTCTTTAGGCCTGTAGTAAATTTTTTATACCATGAAAATACATACTATGAGTGGCATCCCTAATTTGAGAGCTATTTTAAATTGCCGTTGTATAAAATGACGCTGGGGAAAAGGCAGCCTTAAATGGACCATTCGTTTTTTTGTGAAACGTGAAATGCCTTCAATTTAGAGAGTATGCAAACCGCAAATTTGCGGGCCCCTTGTGGCCGCCAGCAGCCACTCGGGCCCATTGAGCACTAATCTGGCCCTGCGAAATAATGACCTCACTGACCTTAGCGATATACAAAAAGGAGTGTAAAGGTTAAAGAATCAATGGGAAACTCAGTTTCATGTGAAGGTATACGATGTCAATGTTGCATCCGCATCCAGTCAGTGAGTTAGGAGGTGATGCTGTTCAATCGCAAAAACCCGCAGCGTATCCTGAATATATGGAGGGGAAATTGTGTCAATAAGTATATAGTGTGTCAATAAGTTGCCTCGCCAAGATTCGATTGTTTTACATTTAAATGGAGGGTAAAAAAAGTTGCCAACTTTCAAGAATGTCGCTATGTAATTGCCAAAGGACTTAAACGCAACAGTAAGAAAAACACCAGCAATTTTACCGTAACGGGTCGGATCCCTGGCAGTTTTATTTTGAGCCTCATTCTGATCAATCACTATTTGTCCATCAATTTATCATGTATCGCATATTTTTATTCTGATTGTGACCAAACAGAAGTTTTAACTGACGTTTTAACACTGAAGATGAAATCACCTAAATTTTCAAGAAATGCCGTTTGGTATGTTTGTTTACATAGAATATAGACAGAAATTTTCAGCAGATCAAAGGCTGCGAGCACTGTAAGTATACTTGGGAGTGCGGTTGACCCAGGATGGAAGGACGGATCAAGCTATCAGGGAAAGGAACACCTTAGCAAGGAAGGCTATAGCAATGTTAAATGGAATCCTCTGGGATAGCGGATTTCCAAAGATAACAAGAGGAGGATATACAACGCTGTAGTTAAAAGTATTTTAACATATGGATGTGAAATTTGGCAGCTGAAGAAACGGACACAGGATATGCTAAGAGCAACGGAGATGGATTTTTGGAGAAGGTCGGCAGGAATTTCTAGGAGAGATTGGGTCCGTAATGATAGAGTACGTCAGATAATGGAAGTCGAAAATGACATCGTGTTCGACATCATGACCAAACAACTTGTCTGGTACGGTCATGTAAATAGGATGACGGAAGAGAGGCTGCCAAAAAAGATGCTTGATTGGGTTCCTCCTGGGAGGAGACGTAGGGGACGCTCAGTGAGAGGTTGGCGACAGGGGGTGTTAAACGAGATGAGGGAGTGTCAACTCCCTGATGACCTGTAGGAAGACCGAGCTTTGTGGCTTTCGTAAAGCGCCAAAGAGCGCTATAAAAGCGACTCATATGTATGTATTTTGCAACGCTACATACCTTGATACGCATCTCTGCAGATTCACTGTCGACTTGTTGTTGCCTACTGATTGAAAGGACACTTCTTATTGAAATTCCAATTTATTGAAAGTGTCAATTATTGCTACTGCATCGGAGTGTTATATCGACCGCGAGACTGAAAAAATGGGAATGTAGTTGCTATTTGTTGCAATTCGTGATGCTTGGAATACGAATACTGCTGCGCTAAGAAAGAACGGCGTATGAGCCTTCAGGTGTTGCCAAGTTTCCTCAGAGAAAAACCAAATTTACTGAGAAAATTGTAAATATTTTCCCCCAAAATTTTTAGACGCTTTTGTACGCAATTTAATCTATAAAATATCTGAAAATTTCACACTGGAAAAAAAAAACACATTGGATCTAGAGTCCAGACTCTTAAAAACACCGACAAGAAAAAATACTCTTGATTCGATCAGATTTAAGCTTAAATCAAGAACCAAGCCTCTTAATTTGTGCGGATTTCCTTTTGATTTAAGCTTAAATCTGATTGAGTCAAGAGTCCTTTTTCTTGTCAATGTTTTCAAGAGTCTGGACTCTAGATCCAATGTGTTTTTTTTTCCAGTGCAAAGAAAAATCTGCCGTGATAGCGAAGAGAGCCGTAAGTGCAAAATTTCCAAAATCGAGTTTTCTTCAAAATTCGTCCAAACTCTTTTAGATGAAATTACTGAGACAGCTAAAACAGCAAAATTCATCCTAATTTAATGAAAACGAGACGTATGAAAAAGCCGTAAGTGCACAAAAAATGACAGTTTTCTTCAAGCCAGCCGTAGGTGCATGAGAACCAATGAAAACAGTGCTTTCAAGAGGAATGCCGCCCTCATCTGCGGATTTCTAACCTGAAAATGTGTTTTTTGTGTGTCCAACACGCTACCCAAAAGCACGCAGAAGATAGCACTTACGGCTGTTTTGCCTAACAATAACCTAGCATGAAAACGAAAAATACCCTTTTTACGTAATTGAAATAAAATCGGTCGATTTTTAATCATCCAAACGATTTCTAGGAATCTTTCGGACGATTAGTGGAAATTTGGCGAAGGACGGAGGCTCCCTTCAATAAAATTTTCCGGTCAGAAGCTTCAGAGCCCGTTTTCTCAAAACTTCATTTTTGCACTTACGATTCTCTTCGCTATCACGGCAGAAACGTGCATGATTATCGTTAAAAACACATGATCTATCAAGGGAAATTTGGCAACTCCCAGAAGTACATACGCAGTTCTTCCTTAGCACGGCAGAATATGAATCCATCCCACGGTGTAACATGTCTTTACCTTTGTAAAGGGCCTTAACGACGGTGCCGAAGCCGCCTTTGCCGACGACGGAGGTGACCGCGGACGCCGGGACGCCATCATCGAGCCACGGTTTGCGCAAGGGTGTGTCCACAGAGGGGAGTCGCGATCGGCCGGGGCAATGTAGTCCCTGGTCACCTCCATCCCTGCAGGATAGGATATCTTCGTCGCTGCCTCTGTGTCTCCCATCCGGAGATCCCGCCTCATCCTTAGGGTTATCTTCTATGAGGCATCGAGGTGAGGACCTCCACTTCCAAGTTGACTGAACCCTTGGAGGTGTGCAAATGGACCTGAAAGATTGAACGGAAATAGCACTGAAAAAGAAATCTGGGTGTATTTACTAAGAAAAAGGTAAAATTACGAAGAATTCAGGGTTCTATTTGATCCCAGTTTTTTTCTTGGTAAAATTACCATTTATGGAATTGGTAATTTTACCAAGAAATCTCGGTAAACTTATTGAACTTGCTCGGTAATTTTACTGCATCTTGGTAAAAACGACAGTATTTTAACCCCGGACCCTCAGATCATGGAGCTAGCGCTACAACCACTACACCACAGGAGGCCGACCAACAACGACAACATAGAGATGAGGGTCCGTTTTTTCGTGAGGAAACGACGAACTGCACCTTTTCAGTCGTTTCAACTTATACACTGAGAAAAAAAATCTCGGTGTGTTTACCAAGGAAAGGGTAAAATTACCAAGAATTCAGGGTTCTATTTGATCCCAATTTTTTCTTGGTAAAATTACCATTCATGGAATTCGTAATTTTATCGAGAAATCTCGGTAAAATTACTGAACTTTCTCGGTAATTTTACTGTATCTTGGTAAGAACGCCAGTATTTTTTATCGACTGTGGTAGAATTACCGAGATAAAATGGCAAAGTTACCGGGAATTGGTTACCAATAAAAGTGGTATTCTTACCTGGAAAAAACAGTAAAAATACCGGTTTTTAGGTAAGCTTACCAGTCTGTTTTGGAAAAATTACCAATAATTGGTAAAAAAAAGTGAGATGGTAAAGGTACCAACGGACCTTTGTAAAAACGCCGAGAATTTTTTTTCAGTGAGTGACTCTGACCTATCCGGTGGGCCGATTATTGAAATTTATGCACGGAGAAAAAAACTTCGTGCATGGGACCTGAAGTTGAGGTTATATGGATCTCTGAAGTCCTCTGATCACGCATCCGAAAACTTGAGGCCGAGCTGTCGAAGTTCGGGTCAGACATTGAGGCACTTCGGTAGGTACCGAAGTACTTCAGATGTGTGACCCGAACTCGGAGTACTTCTGATGTCTGACCCGAACTTCGGCAGCTCGACCTCAAGTTTTTAGATACGTGATCCGAAAACTTCAGAGATATGACCTCAACTGCGGGTACCACGCACGAAGTTTTTTTCTCCGTGTGGACAAAGCTATAGACAAAGAAGACAAGAGGGGTATGGAGGGATCATATTGGTGGAAGCGGGTGGTTGCAATGGAGAAAGGAGGTGGGTAATAGACTAACTAACGGCAACCGACAAGAGACCCGACCATTAGTCTATCATTTTACCTCTCAGTCTGTAAAGTCCACCAGTTTCAAAAAATGGGATCGCTCCATACTTCCTATGTCTTGTTTGTCTATAGCTTTGTCTATCAATTTCAATAATCGGCCCGCTGCCGTGCTAAGGAAAAAAGCCGTCTGAACCTTCAGCCGTTGCCAAAATTCCTTTAATAAAACACAAATTTCCTAGTAAACTTATGAATATTTTCCTTCTAATTTTTCAGATAATTTTGATCGCAATTTCACCTGTAGTTCCTGAAAATTTCAAGGAAAAATATTCATAACTTGCCACAGAAATAAACGTTTTATCGAAGAAAATTTGGCAACTCTGCAATGTTAATACGGCATTCTTCTTTAGCACGACAGTATCTATCTTGCTAGGAAGATATTTTTCAGCAATTTAGATTTATGAATATCTGAATCCCAATTTTAGATTTAATTTATGATAGAGTATCTGGAAACGCCTTTCTCATTTTAACTGGATGGATTGCTGATGGTGGTTCGATGTATCGTTTGGTTCAAAACAATAGAACATAACTTCAATTAAAAATTTTAGGATTTAAGTTGGAAAATCTGAAAATGAGGAAATTGCTCACAATTTCACTTTTCAATCATTTCCATTTGAAATTCAAAAGCAATTTACCTCAATGTTACATGACAGAAAATCATGAAAAATTGAGATAGATTTCTATTTCAATGCACGCAATTTTGTAGAGATAAAATTGCTACAAGATTGAAAATAATCGCTCGGATGTTTATGATCCTAACGATTTTACATACAAAAAATCGTGCAAAAATGATTAAAACGGATGGTTGAGATAGACGAAGGGGAAAATGATAAAAAAACTACAAGGTCTCTCGTGGGTTATCGTTAGTTCGTCTATTCTGCCGTGCTAAGGAAGAACGCCGTATGAACCTTCAGTCGTTGCCAAATTTCCTTCAATGAAACCTTAATTTACTTGGAAAATCGTGAATTTTTCTCTTCAATTTTTTCAGACAATTTTGTGCGCAATTTCGTCTAAAATTTTTGAAAATTTCAAGGCAAAATATACATAATCGTTCTCAAAAATATATGTTTTATCCGGGGCAATTTGGCAATTCTCGAATGTTCATACGGCGTTTTTCCTTAGCACGGCAGTATTACTCGCCACCTTCGCCCAGCGCAACCATCTGCTTCCACCAATGAGATCATTCCATTCTCTCGCAGTCTTCTTTGTCAATCATTTTGCCTATCAATTCCAATAATGAACTTGCAGGTCTGACAGTCTTGGGTCTAACGAGACCAAATATTGACGACGAAACACTTAATCCACGTATTTTGTTTTGCGGGGTTTAAAAATCTTCGCTCCCATTTTATTTTTTTTTTCAGAACAAACCAGCATCATTCCTTGAAGTATTCACAGGATTCGCTAGGCGCAAAGAAGTTAATCACGAAAAATTTAAAGAATAATTGACTATGCGTAATTTTTAATGCAAAAAATAAAATTTAATCGGAAGTCTGCGACGTCGAAACGTGTCTGGGAGACCCAAGTTTATCAAATTAGGGTTCATGAAAATTACAAAATATGAATATTCAACTGCAACTGGGCTGCATTTTCCAAAAAGGAACGATGAGTTTAGAGCCAATTATGCAACACTGGAAAAAAAAAACACATTGGATCTCCCTGGTAAAAATTGGCAGTAGAATCTGTGTTCCAAAATACCATAGACCTACGGCCGGCTGTAAGATTTCCAATAGCTTCTAAAGCCGGCTACACAATTTCTTGTAGCCTTTTATAGCCGATGGCGACTAAGCAACAGCCAGGCGATAAAGTGTATGCTAAACGTTACTAATTACGGATGCTAGGACTTAGTGAGTTTTTGGACTACTGCTCTCTTTTTGGGCCGTAGTATCATGATTTATTTTGCAAAGAAAGCTCCGTAGTTTTGATGGATGCGTACCATTCCTAATATATTAGAGCGCCTTCAGTTACGTATGATACTGTGTAATACCTCTGGTGTGAAATAGTTGCTTCAAGCGCCTTGGCACGCTGTGGCGCGGCAGGCGGGCAGCCAGCGCGAAACACGCATTGGCGCCTACAAACCGAACAGGGATACTTCACGCGTTGCGCAATGCGTGAAGTATCCCTGTTAGGTTTGTAGGCGCCAGTGCGCCGCCGCTCCGCTTTGTGTTAGGCTCTAATGTTTAATCTGGCGGAGTCAGCGTTATTTAACTCATGATTTTGAAATGTTTGCACATCCATTATTTTCTCATTTTAATTGATGAAAAAAAATATGTATTACAGGAAAATATAATGTGTGTTTTGTAAATATTAAGGTGGCTCCGTATCAAACTTAATGATTTCCAAAGCACACGAATTTCTACACAATTTCTTATAGCCTTTTATAATCGATTGCCAAAGAAGCAACAGCCAGGCGATAAAGTGTAAAGCCCGACGATAGGAACTTTAGCCCGGCTGCATAATTTTTTATCGCTCCGTATAGCCCGGCTGTATGATTTTCTCCGCATTCTAGAGCCTGCCATATGATTTTCTGAAGCCTTCTTTAGCCGGCTATAAGAATTCCTATGGTATTTTGAAACGCAGCTCTTATCGCCAATTTTTACCAGGGCTAGAGTCCAGACTCGTGAAAACATTCACAAGAAAAAGGACTCTTGATTCAATCAGATTTAAGCTAAAATCAAGAACCAAGCCTCTTAATTTGAGCGGATAAGCTGAAATCTGATTGAATCAAGAGTCCTTTTTCTTGTGAATGTTTTCAAGAGTCTGGACTCCAGATTCAATGTGTTTTATTTCCAGTGCACCGTGCTAAGGAAGAACGCCGTTTACACTTTCGAGAGTTGCCAAATTATTTGGCTAAACTGTTTATTTTTGAGGAATATTATGAATAATGTCAGACACTTTAGATCAAATTACAAACAAAATTATCTGAGAAATTGGCAAAAAAAAATTCAAACATTTTCCTGAAAATTAGTGATTTGTTAGAGGAAATTTGCAACGCCTGAAGGCTCACACGGCATTTTTCCTTGGCACGGCAGTATGCACTATGTAATCATTCTCAATTTTGAGGTAACTAATGATTGTAAAGGCGGAAGTTTTGAAAATATAATGTTGAAATATATGATAGAAGGATTTAATAAAATTTCGACTAAAATATTAATATTCATCATACTCTTGTACATATCTTTTAATTAAAATTCGATAATTTATATTTTTTCGTGTGAAATCCATGCAACTTTTCATGCGTACGAGTTAAGCTATAAACTACCTTACATTTCATTTATCATAACTTAAGAGATAATCTTAAAATTAAAATAGTTATCATCGATACGCTCAAAGCTTTAAACTCAAAATTAAATCACAAATTACCGTGTGCATCTCATTCGTTCATTTATTTTCAGTTATTTCATCTTGAAAAAGGAAGTTTTACCACATTGTTAAAATATTTTACCACAGATTTAAAATTTTAAAGCTTGGCTATTTTTGCAAAATGTGATCCAAAGATCAGGTTAAAAATTTGTTGGTACATTTTCTAAATAGAGGCATGGATACAATTTTCCTCATTCTCCAAGTTCCCACCCAAAGTTGAGACCATTTTTTTTTCTTGAGGGTCTTCATGGGACCAAAGACCATAATTCCTCTGAAGTACTTCACCTAGCATCCAAGTAGCACAAATTGCAATTAATTGAACTGCAATCTACAATTCAGAACTACCTACAATATCTGGCTCATTTATAAAAACACTTAAGTGCATAGGAAAACTAATGAAGCGCAATTTTTTTCTTTTATTGAAATTTACGACGATGATATTAATATACGTTGCTATTCTAATTTCCATTGGAAATTTCCTACCTTTCTCGGGCATAAAAATAATTTTACTGGTCTTTGAAAATCGGCATTTATTGATCAAATGATGCAAAGATATTGCAATATCATGGTAAAGGAGTTGCAATCACATTGCACTGTAGGTATTGCAAAATTATTTCAATATTTTCAATGCATTGCGCTGCTTGGACTATATTTTGCAATAAGGAACTTAAATGTTTGGCTAATTTTGGAAACAACGTATGTCCCACTAATTTCTCTACACAGATAAGTGCTTTTACGAATGGGTAAGAAATTTTAGTTCCTTATCGCAAAATGACGAGCATTTGTGTCACACTGTCACAGCCTACTCTTAACTGAGTCTCAGCTCTGCCTATATTTCTCAGAGCCCACACTCTTCTCCAAAATCTCCAGAATCATTGGCATTGAGACATCAAGATCTTCAACGTTTTTTCGATTCGACGAGCATTCCTTGAAAAAATTACTTTGTAATTACCTGACCGTCGCTGTGGGATTAGAATAGTTGGATGTCAACTTGCAACGAAAAGAAATTTTAGAGACACTGTTTGTTCCGCACCGCAATAATCGTGGCGATATAAATGAAGATATTTCCGAGCACATTTTTGTAGGTTAAAGCTACCAACTTCGCGGGTGGATGGCACGATCATAGCTGCAACCGATGCGCTATCACTGCTATTAGCTTCAACAGATCACTGATTGCCCCTGATTGTAAATACAGCCGAGAGTACGAAAACGAGTAGATAGGAGGGGCATCTGTATGTTCATATCTCTAATGCGAGAGTAGTGCGCCTTGCTGTCAAGTGGGACATGTTATAAAAATAACCAGGGGGTAAACCCCTGACCACTACGCAGCTTCGTCCTAAAAGGACGCTCTGGGTTCTCGGAGAGCCGCCTCCCGCCGGTAAAAAAAACTTGGACAAAATTTGAAAAATCAAAGACTCGAAAATTTGAAAATTCGACTTCTCTGTAGATAAGTTCCATTTCACCAGCTCTCCCCCCCTCCCCCCACTTCCACAAAAAAAATATGAAAAATATGTCATCGTTTTGCAAGTGTTTTGAAAGTGAAAAAAGTTTTTTAAGTCTTTCCAAACGGTTCATATGGCTTTAACTTGGTTGGGGGGGGGGCTGAAGAAATGATAGCCCCCCAACTTTGCGATCGATAAATTCTGACAACGCCAACGTTTTGTGTTTCGTAACGTTTTGTAAGTCCACAAATAAATTTTGTAACTCAACTTTTAGGGGGGATACGGCTTCCCAAAATTTTGAGGTCAGCCTCAGCCCCCTCACTTTCCGGTAAAAAAATTCCGACAACACCAATGTTTTGTAAGTGCCTTGTAACGTTTCGCATGTAGAGAAAACACATTTTTGTAAGTCCATTTTGTGAGGGGATTCTCCAAAATTATCGGGCTAGGCACTCGAGATCCCTAAATGACCAAGGTTAATTGTACCGTTCGAAAATATACGTTCCATCTATGACCTTAAATGTGGTTAAAATTTGCTCTGTTGTGCTCTCAGAAATGGTGGAGGAGGCGGTGGAAAACAGTAAAGGATCTCCAACAGACTGTTTCAATCAGTGCTCCCAGTTCCGGGTCTCCGAACTTTTTTGTTCCAATTTCTCCCACTCCATGACCATCAAAAGTTCCCAGATTTCTTGTAGATTTTTCAAAAGTTCCAAGAAAGTTCCGGAAAATGCAAAAGATCCGGTACATTTCGGGAATTTCTAAAGTTCCGAGGAAAATGCAGAAAAATCTCTAAAGTTCCGGAGTTCGGAAATATGGTTCTGGGAAATGGAAGCACTGGTTTCAGTACCTTTTTATCATAGAGGCCCATTCGTATGCTGATGTCTATTCCTGTACTGCCGTGCTAGGGAAGAACGCTGTATAAACCTTCAGTCGTTGCCAAATTTCCTTCAATAAAACTTCAATTTACTTGGAATATCGTGAATTTTTCTCTTCAAATTTTTCAAACAATTTTGTGCGCAATTTCGTCTAAAATTTTTGAAAATTTCAAGGAAAAATACGCACAATCGTTCTCAAAAATACATGTTTTATCCGGGGCAATTTGGCAACTCTCGAATGTTCATACGGCGTTTTTCCTTAGCAAGGCAGTGTAGTGAAAGGGTCGGTCGTTCAGCAAAGGAGATGCCGTTTACCGATTCAGCATTTCTGGTCACAGACCACTCTTTCACCAAGTCCTCAGCACCGTTCAGTTGATTTATATTTGCAATTCAGCGTGAAGTCACATTGTGTTGTGTCAACTAGAGCACCTGTATGTGTCAACCAAAAATGCCGAGCTCAAAATACGCTGTCGGAGAGTGACGTTTCCGTGAATCTGAGATTGTCGGCAACGTCCCCCTCCGCCTCGCTATCGCGGCCCGAGCGCGCATGCGTTTGCGTCTGCGCACTCGCGGAGGCCGGCAGCCAGCGAAGCTGGTCTCGCGCTGGCGGAGCAGGAGCAGTCAGTCGGAGAAATGATCTAGCTGTGGCTCATGCCTGCGATCTTCCTNATTGTGTTGTGTCAACTAGAGCACCTGTATAGGGAATGTATGGACAGATCTGAAACTCCGAAAGTCCATCAGGCCTTCACCGATGCCTCCGCGAATAAAGTTAGGGCCCAAAAGGGCAGCCAACCTATGAATTTCGAATGTCCAGAGCGATTTACAAATACAATTGTTACCGTCGTTTAAAAAGCATGTATTTGGCTTACTTTTTGCATAAATTTACTCATTTTTGCGAAAGAACGCTCATTTATGTACATTCTTAGCCATCTTGGTTAGAATTGAAATCTGTAGGCTGGCAGTGAAATTTTGTGTGTTAGAAGTTGCTCAGAGGGGTGGCTGCACTTTTGGGCCCTAAGCCCTCCATGAACCGATCTGTCCATACTCTCCCTATACAGGTACTCTAGTGTCAACCAAAAATGCCGAGCTCAAAATACCGTGCAATTGACTTTTTGCTTCGAAACACTTATGAAGTCAGCACACGTTTAAATATGAAAAATAATAATGGGACTCATTTGCACTTTTTATTTCAGAAGTGTCGTCAGCTTAGTTGACGGTTGTTCATTTTCGGTTTGCAAGTGTTTTCGCGTCACTACTATCCACATGAAAACATCAGGCTCTCGCAAAAACAAGAACACAAGCTCATTTGTAAGTTTTTAAATACTTTCAAACCTTGTAACACATTAATTTTTAGCCACTTAGAAATCAGTCGCGAATCATAACTGATAAGTTGCTTTTTTATTGTACGATCATGAGACGGATGTTTTCAAGGTGGATAGTAGCGAAACTTCACTTCGTGCAGAGGCCCAAATTCGTCGTTGGCGCTTGCAAATTGGAAGTAAACAACCGCCAACTCCTCCATTAAAATTGAACGCGTTTCGAGGGTTCCACCCTCATCTTCAGCGACAACCCACGACTGACTTGATTGGATTTTTTGCGTGAGAATAGATTAATTTTTTTAAAAAAAGAAAAAAAGGGAAAAGAGAAAAAAGGAGAAAATAATGTGTGCAACCCTTTTTTTTGCGTGAGTTTTATTGCTTTCCGAGAGAGTGTTTTGGGAGGACAGGATGTTTTGCCATGTCAAGGAAAGATGGTGTATAAACATTGGAGAGTTATAAAATTTTAATTTTTAAGGAGACCTGTACATATTTTCTCTTGAAATTTTCAAATATTTTAGATCTGATTTTGAATGAAATTCCCTGAACAATTGAAAGGAAAATATTCACAAATTTCCCTGAAAATTCAACTTTGATCTAAAGAAATTTGGTAATGTCTGAGGGCACATCCGGCGTTTTTCCTCACGATCAGTGCGGCAGTTTGGCGACCTGGTGTCGCAGATACAGTGACATGAGATCCTCCACCAAGATCCATCCATGTACGTCAGTCATTCCCGAAACCGAAATGAGAATCTTCTGCGCATGACGTCAGCATTACTGCCGCGAAAACCAGAAAAGTCGGAAACAATGCTTTTCTTATGAGAGAGAGCAAATTTTACTTAATGAATCATTTGAAATTCTTACTTTTAAATCGTTTGAAACTTTCTAACTGCGGAAAGGAAAGTTTAGATATTAGCGTCCAGGGTTTCAATTCAGCTGAGTTTGCGTTTTTATATTTTTTTAAATGACTTTTGAAGTCAGCGATTGTAACAAGCCATCTAGTGGTATAAATTCGCGTGTAAAAATGGCTGATGCAGCGTAAACTGTAAAAATGAAAGAACATAAATTCGGCAAAATCGAAACTCTTCAGAATGCTAATGTCTAAACGATCCTTTCGACACTCAGAAAGTTTCAAACGATTTAAAAGTAAGAAATTTAAATGATTCATTAAGAAAAATTTGCTCTTTCCTATAAGAAAAGCATAGTATCCGTGCTTTTTCGCTTTCGCGGCAGCAATGCTGACGTCACGAGCCAATGGATGGAGCGTGATGGGTGGGGCTTACCCCGAGCGGGGGGAAATCTGCGTAATGACTGACCTATATGGATGAATCTTGCTCTCCTCTCGCCTCTTGGCGACCGGAGGAAGCTTTTACTTATAGTGCTGCCATGTGGAAGCTTTTACTTATAGTGCTGCCATGTGGAAGCTTTTACTTATAGTGCTGCCATGTGGAAGCTTTTACTTATAGTGCTGCCATGCCGAGGAAAAACAATGTATGAACATCCGAGGGTTGCCATATTTCTTCCGATAAAATTTTAATTTTTAAGGAGCCCTGTAAATATTTTCTACTGAAATTTTCAAATATTTTAGATCTGATTTTGAATGAAATTCCCTGAAAAATTGGATTGAAAATTTTCACAAATTTCCCTGAATATTCAAATTTGATCTAAAGAAATTTGGCGATGTCTGAGGGCTCATCCGACGTTTTTCCCCAGTGCGGCGGTGTGGCGACCAGGGTCCGAATTTTTTCGGCTTTTTCACACGGAGTGCAACTGCCACCGATGAGCTCAAACCGCACCACCGGCCAATCAGAAGTGCTAAGCCGGACTTAAGTGCAGTCGAGACCCGTCCTAAGTAAATTAAAGTACGGTGGAAGGACCGAAAAAATTCGGCCCTAGGTGTCGCAGCTACAGAGACAAGAGACCCTCCACTGGCCTCTTGGCGACCGGTGGAGGCTTTTACCTTCGGGAATTCAACACTTCCATAAAGGTAACAACAGTCATCACTCTTTTTTCGGCTGTTGACCTACCTACATGGTGGATGATGAGCTTCGAATGACGTCATGAGGCATACAAGTTTTTTAAACTTCGGTTTGTTTCCAAAATGAAACTGCTAACACGTTAATTGTTAACCATCAACCAAGTAGGTGAGGTCAACAGGTGAATGTTGAAGTCCCCAAAGTTTGCCAAGATACCAGTGGAGGAGCTTGACTTGTAATAGATGTTTTAGATGTGTTTTTTAACGTTGAATTCGAAAATGATAACCGTTTCTCTCTATTCCATTAGGAGTTTCTGAGGAGCTAAATTTTTCCCGGAAAAAAGAGGATTTCCCAGGGAAAACTCGGTACCATGGATAACTTGTGAATTTCGGCGAAAAAACAAGTCATTTCTTAACTCAGCGGCCGAATGCCTGAAAAAGTATGGGAGCTAGTCATTTTCTTCACTTTCAGCGTTATATAACACAAAAAAAAACATCCGTCATTTGTTGAGGTATGTTCCCTGAAAATTTAGTTTTCCCAGAAAACCCTCTGTTTTACAAGAAAATCGATTTTCCGGAAAATCCTGATAAAATACAGGAAAATGGATGGCATTTTCGGACTCAGCGTGAAAGTGCACATCACAAACCTCTATCACACGTTGAGATTTATCTCCTAAAAATTGAGTTTTCCCCGAAAAACCCTCTTTTTATATAAGAAAACCGATTTGCCGGAAATTCCTGATGGAATAAAGACAAATGATAGCATTGGACTCAGCGTGAAAAATTATATGTAAAACACGTACCATACGTGGGTCTTTGTCTTCGGATGCAGATCTACGTAATTATTTGAGATGTATCACCGTCATTTTACCCTTTTTCAGTGTTTTCTAGATGTTTTAGTTGTTTCACTACTATGACGAGGGGTAAAATATTTTTTTTGAGGTGTTCAATACAGCATTTCCCACTCCATTTTTTCTGCTAAAGTCGAATATGACATTAGAACTTTTCTAGAAATTACAAAATTTCCGGGAAATGGATTTTTCTGAAAAAAGTTGTTTTTCAATTATAATCCCATTTAAAAATGATGGTTCTGTCGGCACGGGTTAGTATCGTCCGATTTGACTGAAGCTCATTCTTACTTTCAAAGAAAAAACGAACTTTTGCCGTTATTAATTGTTTCATGCGTCATATGCGACCGAAAAAAGTTGTTTTTCAATTATAATCCCATATAAAAATGATGGCTCTGTCGGCACGGGTTAGTATCGTCCGATTTGACTGAAGCTCGTTCTTACTTTCAAAGAAAAAACGAACTTTTGCCGTTATTAATTGTTTCATGCGTCATATGCGACCGAACCGAAATAGAATCGTGACTGATAATTGAGGAAAACAAGAGATATATAAGGCAAGGGTATAAAAGCAGCGTTCAGGTAACTTCCCTGTGCCCTCTAGTTTCGATTTGCCGACAGCAGATGATCCTTTACTCAAAACAATTTACAATTATATTACTGGATCATGTATTTTGTCCAAAAATGATTAAGCTGTGGTGTATTTTGCATTTATTGTGGGTGCTTCCTTTTCTCATGTGTATTCGAGATGTGACTGCGGTGAGTGTATACCTACTGATCTTTAATTTATCGCATATAACCAGCACAATATTAATACAAACGAGACAGTTGTTTTCTAAAATTCAACGTATAAAATGAGTTCTAAATATCCTTGATATATTTGCCGAATATCACACACTTTTTGTTAAGGGTCATTTATTTCTCATCCGATAGTACGAATTCCTCTCGGTAGGATTTTTTCAGGTCCACAATACTGCCGTGTTAAGGGAAAACGCCGTATGAACCTTCAGACGTTGCCAAATTTCCTCTGACAAATCACTCGTTTTCAGGAAAATTTTTGAATATTTTTCTGCCCATTTTCTCAGATAATTTTGTTTATAGTTTGATCTAAAGTGTCTGAAAAGTTCAAAGAAAAGTATTCACAATTTTCCTCCAAAATAAACATTTTATCAGAGGAAATTTGGCAACTCTCGAATGTTCATACCGCCGGCGTTCTTCCTTAGCACGGCATAACAGCCCCGTGAAGTGTTTAGAGTACCAGAGTACCTATAGCGAGCGAGAGTATAGACAGATGTGAAACTCCGAAAATCCATCAGGCCTTCACCGATGTCTCCGCGAATAAAGTTAGGGCCCAGAAATGCAGCCAACCTATGAATCTCAATTATCCAGAGCGCTTTACTAATACAATTGTTACGAACCATCGTTTATAAAGCACGTATTTGACTTATTTGTTGCACAAATTTACTCATTTTTGCGGAAGAACGCTCATTTATGTACATTCTTAGCCATCTTGGTTAGAATTGGAATGTGCAGACTGGCAGTGAAATTTTGTGCGTTAGTAGTTGGTTAGAAGGGTGGCTGCACTTTTGGGCCCTAAACCCTCCATGAAGCGATCTGTCCATACTCTCGCTATATAGGTACTCTAGGCGTGTTAAGCCTAAATCCCCTAAAACTGTCGAATCAATTTGAAAGCGACGATGCATTCATGAGATTTTTCCGCTTCTAGCGCCACTCTGCCGTGGTAGCAGAGAGAGCGGTACAAGGCAATACATTTTAAAAATCGAGTATCCTTTAGAATTCGTCTAATTTGTTTCATATGAAATCACTGAAGCAGCTAATACAGCATAATGAGTCAGTTAAGTCATTTTTTTTTTATTGTGTCATTCGAAAGTAGTAAGTGACCGAAGCTTACAGTTTTTTCCTAATTTTTTTTTTTTTTTTTTTTTTTTTTTTTTTTTTTTGATAACTGCAAACGGGAGAAAAGTTTATTTGAAAGTGTCAAAAATTAGGGTGGCCTGAAACGGCGTTTAAACCGCGCTCTCGCAGGCTTCGAATGTACACGTCACGATCAATATGGCGGCGGAATGCGTAGTGGAAGAATACACGGCGGCGTCGCGTTGGCGGTGCGTTTTTGTTGGTCAATTGGAGGTTATGTAGGTTACTTTGTCTCAGATTCATATCCATTGCTCTTAATTCTCTAAGCTTTTCAATCAGAATGCGATACAGATGTATGTAGGATATGAAACATTCACACAGAACTTACTTAACCTCAAACGAGAAATCGTGATGTCAACAACGGCTGCGTGGCGGTAGTAAGCAGGTCGGCTTCGGCGCCGCCATCTTCCCGTCTATGACGCGTAGCTTCGAAGATTCAAGGCGGTCGGTTCAAACATGTTTTCGAGGACCCCTAACGTCCGCGAAGGAAGCGTTATATCTCCGCGGAGACAATTTTTCGTGAAATTTTAACATGCGCATCGTTCTTTTTGTACCAAAAATTGTTAGAGTCGACTAATTGCAGGCAAATCCCACCCAAGCTTAACTGACTCATTCGTCTAATTTGTATTCAAAAGAGACCTATAAGGAAGCCATAAGTGCGCAGAAATTGACAATGTTTCAGAGATCACAGCCGTAAGAGAGCCTGAGAGCCAATGAGAACTGTATTTTTAAGTAAAATGGGGCCGTTTTCAGCCAGTTTCTAGTCTTTAAATTTACTTTTTGTGTGTCCGAAATGCAACCCTGGAGACTACCTAAACATGAAAATGAAAAAGACTCTTTCTATAAAGTTGATAATAAAGTTGGTCAATTCTCAATCACCCGAGGTAGGTATTCCTACACCTCCTCTGGTTGGTATTTGACAATTTTACAAGAAACGGAAGACTTTTCAATATGATCCATTTCCACAGCCACCTCCCCCACTTTTGAATTCCGAGAAGAAATTCTATCATAATTGTGTGATATTTTGTGGCGTACATTAAACATTTTGTACTGTAATATTAAGAGGGGCAACACTGCACAAAATAGCGCGCTTTGTTATTGAAAATTCAGAATTGGGAGGGCTGCCTCTCTACAGCCCCCCGATTTTGAAAAGTGTAACCCCCCCCCTTAATATTGCAGCTCAAAGTTTTCAATTTACGGTACAAAAGTAGCACAAAATTATGATATAATTCATTTTTAAATTCCAAA
>NW_017547118.1:1533275-1548916 GCF_001854935.1 Bemisia tabaci | reverse complement strand
GGGGGGGGGGGGGGGGGGGAGGTCGTAGAGATGAAACTTTTTTATTAAAATTTCACTCTTGGACGCAGAAGGTTCATTTTGTCAAAACGTCATTTTTGCGGTTACGGTTCCCCTCGCTACCGCGGCAGAGTCGTTGATGCTGTTCATTTTAGTATGCTGCCGTGCTAAGGAAGAACGCCGTATGAACATTCGAGAGTTGCCAAATTTCCTTCGGTAAAATGTTTATTTTTGAGGACAGTTATGAATATTTTCCCTTGAGATTTTCAGGAACCGCAGGTGAAATTGCGAACAAAATAATCTGAAAAATTGGAAGGAAGATAACCATAAGTTCACCAGGAAATTTGTGCTTTATTAAAGGAAATTTGGCAACGCCTGAAGGTTCATACGGCGTTTTTCCTTAGCATGGTAGTATGACGTTCGTGATTTTCTTCCAGATGCGGAACAATCCGCCTGGACCAGCGGAGCAACAACGTGCGGAAGATCCCCGGGCCGTGATTTGGGGCTTGGTCAGGGGAAGGGGCGACCTTTGTGCGCCTGCGCACAGGATCTTCGACATGCCAGGATTGCTGCAACTAGCCAATCAAAACTGCGCACTTGCGTTGGAAGCCTTCCGGGGTCTCCCGGGTAGAGAGCAGGCATCTTGCCCAGGGGCAGCGCAGCCGGAGTGTCGCAACGGCTTCCACCCGGACGTAGGAACCTTGAGATGCTCATTCCTCTGCAATGTCCAAGAGTCGTCTCCTCCGCAATCTCCACGTCGGCAATCTCCGCGTCGGCGATCTCCGCGCCCGCGATCTCCACGGCACTTGTTCAGGCAGATGAGTGGAGGATTAGCCGGGACTTTCAGCAGGCGGTCGGCGACGCCGCCCTCGCCGCCGCCGCCGCTGCCGCCACAGCAGATGGCCAGGCCAATCACCGAAATCGCACAGACGGTCCCTGAACCGGCACCTGTTCGCCTGACGCCCCGTCCGCCACCCCGCAACTTCTTTCAGAAGCGTATCAAGCCTATGCCCCCGCCGTAGCTTTGAGTGAATGTCTTGGTCAGAATATTGCCTAGCTTTAGAAATAGATTTCAAATAAAATAATCGGCCATAAACCAAAGTAGTCAATGGAGATGTTGCATGTGTGAGGAATTTGCGATTTGACTGTTGATTCTTACGTAAAAGTTCGGGAGAAACACGATGGTGCCACTGGTTTCCTCTGAAATCAACTCCCAAGCTCAAAAAAAGCTCTCAAGTTGAGGCCTAAATGGAGGGAATATCCCACGCTATCCTGAGAGTCCACCTCTTTATCAAGACAAACTCTCCATGCAAAGATAGGGAGCAATATACATTGACAGGGTTGCCGTGTTTTCAGTTTTGGAGTCCGCAAATGAAGTGGCAGCCCTGTCAAAGTATTTGCTCCCTATCCTTGCATGGAGAGAATCGTCTTGATGTAGAGGTGGACTCTCAGGATAGTGTGGGATATCCCCTCCATTTCGGCCTCAACTTGAGAGCTTTTTTTGAGCTTGGGAGTTGATTTCAGAGTGAACCAGTGGCACCATCGTGTTTCTCGCGAACTTATACATAGGAATCAGCTGTCAAATCGCAAATTCCTCACGCATGCAACATCTTCATTGAATCAGTGAGAACGAAAACACACCAATTCGGAAACAACACTAATAATCGAGACACAGGCAAAACTGAACAGTAGTCGAAAAAGTTAGTGCAAGAAGAAGATGTTTGGTGCCGAAAGACAAGTACTTACGGATACTTCAAAGGCCCAAGTTGGAACAGATGCGTCAACTCTAGTGACCTTCATGAAATCCGACTCTCTATAATGAAAATTAAGCATTTTTGAGTTACCAAGTTGCTGTGTTTCGATATATCGATATATCGCAAAGCAAGGCACGCCACTGTAATCTCAATCTCGGCGCTTCGGCTCAGTTATTTCACGTTGTTCACACTTTAAGCAACATAGGGTGTACCCTAATAGACGGAGTATGGTCTTTGAAAGTTCCACTCGTCATTGGCTCAGCCAGTATCTTAGGCCTTATGGAGCTCTTAGGGTCTAAAAGTATGGCCGATGTTACTTGTAGACCACTCCCAAAAGCAGTTATAATGTTTTATTATGCCTACATGACCATTAACTTTACTCAAATCCCGTAGATGGACGCCTTTACTCAGTTTTGATTCCAATTTCGAGCATTAAATTTGAAAACCTCATTTTAACTTGAACCTCTGCTATGGCAAGGTTGGTAACAGGTGGAGTGGGTGATGGACGTCAAAGATTGGCAAGTATCCGTTCGCACCCGCTCCCACCCTCTCCCACCTGGAGTCGCCGCCATTTTTTTGGGATCCTAGGAGCTTTATGTAGCTGACCCATTGTCCGTATTCCATAGAGAACATAGAGTCGTAATGTAGGTGGGCGAGCTGGCGCCACTCTTAAGCAATTCCAGGTCCCGAATTTCGAGACTCCTGGGTCACATTTTCGATATATAGTCGATTGTTTTCGATAAACGGGGAATCGGTCATCCGATGTAAACAAAGAGGATGGGAATGGACCACTAGACAAGGTACGAATTTAAGCAATCTGATACATGTTTCTTAACCAGAATTTCACGTAGAACACGATTAGCGCAACGAATATTACTGAAACTAACTCCTAACGAAGATTTCAACGTTTTTATTTCACATTGGTTACGAGGAATTTAAACTGCCCGCTCACAAGAAACTCAAAGCTCTACTCGAGTCAAATCGCGCACTACAACGGTTTCAGCAAGCTTCTCCATCGAGCAATGTTCATTTCCCATTATATGTTGTTAAAACCACAAGAAATTTGCTATAGCTGAGCCAAACCGTCAAGATTGAGGTTTCCAGATTTTTATATTACAGAGACTATCATGATGAAAGTTTAGCGCGCGATGTGAAACACGTAGAGCATTGAGTTTTCATGAGCGGGCGGTTTGAATTCACGCATCATGAATCATTAAATATCTTCGTAAGGAGTTGATTTCGGTAACTTTTGCTATGCGCATCGTATTTTACGTGAAATTTTGGTTGAGAAACATGTATCAGAATGCTGAAATTCGTACTCAGTCTAGTGGTCCATTATTACGTATTCTGAATCAATTTTGGATCCAGAATGCGTAATTCTTGATCGAAAATGTGAAAGAGTGACCGAAGTTAGGCGCACACCGGGCTCGGAACTCGTCTATCAGATAATGACGCCAGCTCTCCCACTTACATTATGACTCTATGTACATACACTCTATGCCATATTCTCACTATAGAGGTACTCTTGGTGGAAAAGGAACCCTGCTCGGTTGTTCGAGAAGTCCACCATAACCATTGTATAGTGTGCGAATAATTGATTCAAGTATAGACTCTTGTTTCTCTTGAGAGCGGCAAACCCAAATTTTTCCAAACCAATGCTAATAGATCGTATTCGATACATCAAACAGGTGAGATTGTATCGATATCGTCTCAAATAACAATGAAAAGCGACATTGGTAGGAATTTTCTCATTTTCTGTTTTTCCACATTAAATCCTAAAATTTTTGTTTGAGGTTGTGTTCTACTGTTTTGAACCAAACGATACATTGAGCCACCATCGATATATGATCTATGAAATAATTCCCTGTCACAACACTGTGCGATCATGGTATATTTTGATCAAACGTATAACCTTAACTTTTCTCGAATTTCGAAAATAAAAGACACCTCAACGTGCGTTGATGCCGCGGTGGAGAGATACAACTATTCGTGCTTGCTGGATACCCGTGTTGCATCTGCAAAATTGAAGGCGCGACGGCATGATGCAATCCTTAGCTCTGGCTGCCAATGAGGTGTCGCTCAGATGCGGGAGAGAAGTTGGAGAACGAGGCCCGATTATGTCTCTCGTATCTTCAGCCGAGTTGCTCACGTATGGTCGTCGAAGCACTGTTAAAAATAGTACAAACGAAAAAAACACAATAGACGTCTTTTTTTATGCCGTCGGTCACTTACCGATGGCATCGCTGTGATTGCGATTGATGGTCACGCCCATTTTTCTTCATCCAATCACAGACAACTTGACTTTATGTTATGACGACAGAGGTTAGGTTTCACTGATGGTGCTCCATGGAGACACTCTGGACTCATTGCCAGATGACGAGTGATCACGGCTGACGACGTAAAAGCGTCACGTGACTGATGGTCTAGCTCAGCTTGACAAACTTAGCTCCGCCCATTTCTAATGGCATCAACGAAAGAAAACAACAATGATTTGCAGTGACGGCGACTGATGGCGACCGACGGCATAAAAAAGACGACTAATTCACTGCCGTGCTAAGGAAAAACGCTGTGTGAACATTCGAGAGTTGCCTTTAGCGAAAAGTACCAATTGATACAAATGGCAAAGACGTGAAACTAGTAGGTATGTGTCCAACATTTCAGTTGTTCGGCACGCTTTTCCAACAAATTCATGTTGGATTTTTCTTCTTGTTTTTTTTTTTTTTTTTTTTTTTTTTTTTTTTTACAAATTTTTCAGTCATGTTCAACGTTCAGCAAAAATACTTCACATATCGAGGCGTAAGTCCGCAATCACATATCTCGTTTGCGGTGTCTGAAAATCTCTGCCTCTATGTTTTTCTCTTAAAGGAGAACAAATTTACAGCATTCCTTGAAGTTTAGGCAGGATTTTCTTTGTACAGAGTAGAAAAATCACGGCAGTTTTACGAAACTGCTGTTGAGTAGTTTTCCGTTTAAAAAATAAATTACGACAGAAAGTCTACGACATCGCAAACCGAGTTATTTGTTTGCCGACTTACACCGTCGATATGTGCTCAGGGTCGCATTTGCCTACTTGCCGCCCATGGGCCGCCTGTATTTTTCCGCCCCCTTTTTTACTCGTTTTGAAACATCAATAGATCGTATTCGATAGTGGTTCGATGCATCGTTGGGTTCAAAACAATAGAACATAACCTCAAACAAAAATTTTTGGACTTAATTTGGAAAAGTTGGAAAAGTTGGAAATGAGAAAATTTCCTAACAATTTCACTTTTCATTGCCATTTGGTGCTCGTGAGAATAAAAAATCGATCACAAAAGATCCGCTACCTCAGATTTCTAAATTGACCTTCGAGGCTGTTTACTTATTGAACCAATCGATATCAATATCATCTCACCTGTGTGATGTATCGAATACGATCTATGAAAACCATCGAGTGAACGTGCCGGTGGGGGAGGGGGGTATGAGACGCGTTTACTCGTGTTGGGTACATTTTTTGTGAAAGCCCTGTGAACACTAACAAATTTTCACGGAACTTTGCACGAAACTTAAGTTCCGTAAACTCATCCCTGTTTGGAAAAGGCCTTCCATTTATAATAAACGAACAAAAAAATTTTGAAAGAACAAACATAAATGTGGGTAATAATTTTAACTTTCGCCGCTGCGCCGACCGCAGTGTGTTGGACGCAATGCGTGAAGTATTCATGCAGTCTTGTAGGCGCTATGCGTTTCATGCCGACCGCCGCCGCGCCTCTGCGCCGAGGGCTTCTCCTTTTCATCTTAGTCCTCGTTATCATTGGTCTCTGCACCGCTCCGCTCCAGGTCAAATTGCGAGTTTGGTTTCTCTCTTAACTCGAGTATAATTGAATCGGCTCGTGCGAAAACCGCTAATGTCCATTTTCTCTAATTTTGAGAGAACTGCAAAAAACTGTAGGAGCCTTTAAAATGCGGAATTAAAAAATGTTCGGAAGTTAATTATTACAGGAGAGGATTGTAGAAAAGGATCCCTAACAGTTTCCAGCTCCTCTTCTGTCTGGGACGGAATTATTAAAAAGAAAAGACTCTGGACATTAGCGGTTTTCGCATGATTCGTGAAAATCTCCGAGTTTAGGAACCGTTTGATACTTTCAAAATCCATTCTAAAGATATTAAAACGATAGATTATCATTCAAATAAAGTTGTAAAACTAAAATTCTTGACAATTGCGGCACTTAAAGCAAGTTTCATCACGAAACGACCAGCAATAAACTGGACATTAGCGGTTTTCGCATGATTCGTGCATGGTCGGTTCTAAATCATCAAAAACGCATATTTTTCAGTATGCCTTTCGGGTAAAGAAAGTTACCCTTCCGTATTTTGATGCGCTGAATCCGATTAGGGCCACCGTTTTTCCCCCATTATCCTCCAATTTTCCGGAAAAGCCGATTTTACTAGGAAAAATGACCATTTTAGGGCATTTTCAGTGATTTTCCGACTGCTATCCCCTGCATAATGTAGGTGAAATTTTTCGTAGCTACGAGATTCAATTGTACCGATGTCTTTTTAACTGATGAGTCCGGAAATGACCTTAATTTTTCCCGTTCACCTCTCAGTTTTCCGGGAAAGCAACTTTATCCCGGCAAAATGAGCAAATCCGACGCATATTTGTCGTGCATGCAATGTATTTTTATAAATTTTCCTGGACCCGTAGTAGCATGTGACTCATGTATTTTGAGCTGCTAAATCTGAATATGACCTCGGTTTCTTTCTATCACGCTTCAGATTTCCGGTAAAGCCGAGTTTTCCGAGCCTAAAATTGTGTATTGTAAAACCTTTGCCGGATCGAAGTGTATTCAAAATTCATTGCATAAATGTCTCCGATATGTGAAACATTGGTTCCTTCGTATTTTGATCTGTTGAATTCAAATATGATCTCAGATTTTTCCGATCACCCATCATTTATCCGGAAAAGTCGCTTTTCCCAGGAAAACGCTCTTTTCAGATATTTTTGCGATGATTTTTGTGCTCGTAGGAGTTTCAGAAATTCCCCGGTAGGTTATAACGAATTTCTAAGGTCATATTCGGGGTTTTCAGCCCAAATTACATGAGAATCGATGTATCACACATACGGAAAATGTTTTGAATTTCCCTAGAAGTGGGAACAGTCCGGAAAAGCTTTAGGCCCGGAAAAATCGGCCCTTCTATAACGGGGGGTCGTCAAAGATGAGTGAAGGTCAAATTCAAGTTCAGTGCCTCTTAATACAGCAAGAGAGACCTAAAGAGGATCTCGGAAAATTTCTGAAACTCCCTAGAGCAGAAATATCATTGCAAAAATATCTGAAAAGAGCGTTTTCCTAGGAAAAGCGACTTTTCCGGACAAATGATGAGTGATCGGAAAAATCTGAGATCATATTTGACTTCAACAGATCAAAATACAAAGGAACCGATGTATCACATGTCGGAGACATTCATACAATAAATTTTGAATACACTTCGATCCGGCAAAGGTTTTACAATACACAATTTTAGGCTCGGAAAACTCGGCTTTACCGGAAATCTGAAGCGTGATAGAAAGAAACCGAGGTCATATTCAGATTTAGCAGCTCAAAATACATGAGTAACATGCTACCACGGGTCCAGGAAAATTTATAAAAATACACTGCATGCACGACAAATATGCGTCGGATTTGCTCATTTTGCCGGGATAAAGTTGCTTTCCCGGAAAACTGAGAGGTGAACGGGAAAAATTAAGGTCATTTCCGGACTCATCAGTTAAAAAGACATCGGCATAATTGAATCTCGTAGCTACGAAAAATTTTACCTACATTATGCAGGGGATAGCAGTCGGAAAAACACCGAAAATGCACCAAAATGGTCATTTTTCCGAGTAAAATCGGCTTTTCCGGAAAATTGGAGGGTGATGGAAAAAAACGGAGGCCATATTTGGATTCAGCGCCTTAAAATGCATAAAGATCACCTAATTTTGTCCACGAGACATTTTTTTTATTTTGGTTTGTTGTACAGTATAATGAGGCATATAACGAAAGATGGACATTAGCGGTTTTCGCATGATTCGGACCACGGCCCCCCCTGAAAAGAGGTTCAAACCTAAGGAACAAACATTTTCACCACATTAATGAGTGTGTCTAACCTCCGAGAGTATTTTAACCCAAAAATCTCAAAATTGAAAAAAATGGACATTAGCGGTTTTCGCACGAGCCGATTCAATTAAAGGAGCTGTTTCTTGTACCACCAAAAGACGGCAAAATCAGAAATCACCATACTATTACTCTCAGAAAATGAGAGATTTTGTCGCCTTTTCTCGTTTATAGTTTATTTTCAGAATCCGACTTTTTTCTCTTTTGTTTTGATACCTACATTAAAAATTATTGCAAAATGTGCCGCCCCTTACAATTTGCCGCCATGCGCCGCGGCCCACGTGGCCAACCCCTTAATCCGGCCCTGTGTGTACTGCATGTCATCCATTAGATTATGAGTTGCATGTGAAGTTGATAATAGATTTAACCAACTAGTCTGTAAGATGTTTACTGTCCTTTATTCGGACATATTTATGTGTTCGTATTCTGTCGTTTGATTAATAAAATTATCTCGCAATAAAAAATAAAACAATTCTAAATTTAATTATTTATTTCTTAAATGAGTCGAACTATTGTAATCTACAACACGTCTTCTTAGTGAATTCTGCATTTACGAAATTTGAAATTTTGAAAAATCGTTATTTTTACATGTTGTTCTTGACCACTCGTTGGCAATCTTACAAGGAGGAATACTTTTCGTTGATAGCCCCACATTTACTTGGGAGTACGTCGAAAGTATAATGTATGCTCGCCGAAATTGGCCGACGTAAAGATTGCTATTGATGGGCACGAATCCCCCTTATTGACACCTGTAAAGGAAAGGACAATAGAGAGATTTGGAGGACAAGGCGCATAAGTGCAGTTGTTGATATTGCGAGTCGAAATTACATGGATCTTTAAGGTGGAAAGAAAGTTCAAACTGACTTCTTGATGCCTAAAAATAGGAAATTGGGATCGATTTTTTCACAGAAAATGTATTAAGACTAGTTTTTCTTGAAACAATTAATATCTCAATTTTTTTCAAAAACTACTCTAATGCGCCTTGTCTTCCAAGCCCTTCAATACATCGATCAAATCCTATCGGGGTCAACAACTGTTTTCTAACATGTTCAAAGTGCTGTAGATAAAAAGTGGCACCATCAAAGAGCAGTGCTGTTATAATCGCCTCAACATGTATGTGATGTATGTGTGGTCGATCGTGCAAAAATGTACAAGAGCATGACAAAAACAGGCGGTTCTTTTGAGAGAGCTTTCATAATGGAGAAAAAAGTTTCATCAGCAGGTAGACGGACGTAGCAGAATTGACAATCATTTCTCATCATACGCCACTCATTTTGACAGCCCAGGGCTCAAACCAGAAGAGGCTGTGCTTCAATCTGCCTCATTTTGACGTCACAACTCGAATATGTATCAATGACGCTGTTTCAAGAAGACGTAAAAATTGAGACACTCTCTGGATCGTTTTCTGACACAGGATGATTTTTTGTTTGCTTGCCTTGTTTCTCTTCATTTTTCCTCGTTTTCTCTCCGGAGGAACCCGGGACCCGAGGCACGAGGTTGAGCGAGAAATGCGGGAATGCAACCTCTCAATATGGGCTTTCGGAGGAAAGAGGTTTGTGGCGGTTAGACGTGACGCCCACTGAAAAAGAAGGTTTTATGAATATTTCCTCATGCCTCATGCTATGATGACTCATGCCATGATGACTCATGACTCGCCACTCCTCTAAACTCTCTTTAAGATTTCCGTGTTAAATGAAGACGTTACTCGTAAAATTCTGAGCAGAAAAATGAAATGTATATATAATTTTTGTTTGTAAGAATAAAACACGCTAGGAAATTAGACAACTTCCAATGTAGTTGAGCATTACTACGAAAAGGGCGCAATTTCAGTATCATGATCGTTTTGTTTGTAAAACTTATGATTGGAAATCGCATGCATTACTCGGTACAATAGAAAATATGTGATTTTAACAAATTCTGACCGTTAAAATTGTGTAAGCCGATGCTTTAAGCTTCCATTTTAGCATTTGACGCTTAAAATGCCAAGACCGTCACTGGCATGCTTTACAGGTTGCAATGTTGACAGCTTAATCATATTTTTTTGGTCTGATAGATTGTTTTAATTTTTGTACTAATTTCATCTTTTAGTTGAATTATCAATATATTTGATGTCTGAAATGAATATGTTTTTCACCCAAAATATTTCAAAAAATATGCTGTCATTATACAGGTGTATGTCATAAATGTTTTATTCGTGAAAACGGTCGTTACGGACAGTCAAAATTGCAGCAGCACCGTTCCATTATGTCGGGTGAGATGTTCTCATCAAAATAGGATTATACAATAGTCACAAGGCCCGCCACATCCCATCTCGGGCCCTGGTACCAGTTTTAAGGCTTGGGTCCTACGACTGCCACCAACTCCCCCCCCCCCTTATCACCAGAAACATAATTTGTAATATTATATAAATTAATGTGGTTAGAATAAAGGGAAAGAAAATTACACACACAAAAAGCCTGAGAAAAAGAGGCACCTGTATGAAATTTTTTAAGCCTGATATTACAGAGCTAGAAAAATATGGGGTTGAATTTTTCGTTTTTGGATTGTCAAATTGAACAGTTTTCGTGGAAATGCCCAGTTTGGCTGATTCTGGTGAATGCCGTTCATTTATAGGTCGAACGGAACCCATGACGAATATTAATATACTCCGATCCGCAATTAATTGTGTTAGTACCCCAATAAATGAGGTCACTGACCCAAATGTTGCGGTACTACCCAGACTTGAGTTGTTGTATTACCGCAATTAATTAGGAATGTCCATATCATCTAACAGATTTGGGTATACTAAAATTTTATTTTCGGGGAAAACCCATACCAGTTTTTTTCCCGTGTTGAACGTGGAGCTTGACGTGTTATTTTTGCCAACGCAAAAAATTAGTTTAAAAAACTTCTGTATTTGACGCGCAACAGACATTCAAAAGACAGTATCCAGCAAAAAAAAATTCTATCGGGCACTAGCAGCTTTTATAGAACAATCGAAAATTCCGTTATCTTGGGATGAATATGCTCACTCTCTCGCGCGTGACGCAAACTCTGCTGAACTCCGCAAGAACGCCACCCGCGCGTTCAAATTTTGCCAAACATGTTCACATAAAACAATATTTTCCTATTAAAAAATATTTATGATAACCATTTTGAACAGCTCTATCAAAAAGTAGTATTTTAGCATTGCCTTTCATGTTGCCCGGTCGGACAGCATTTTGCAATTAGGAACTTTAATTACTGACTCAGTTTAGAAACAACGTTTGTGCCATAAATTGCCCTGCGGACATGAGTGTTTTTATGGATGAGCCAGAAGTTGTAGTTCCTAATTGCCAAGTGCGGTCCAATTATCGCTTCCTGAGGATACCGCGGAGTTATTCAGACCTTTCATAAGCATTATATCGTTGAGTTGAGGCAATTCATTTCAGGTGGGGCCAAAAACGGTCATTATAGATACCCCTCCATTGAAGTTAATCCACCCACCCAGGGTATGCATTCCAGGATCTACATATCGTCGCTCCTTTAACATGAGGACGTATCTCAGTTTCCACGTGAGCCCAGTGGCGGGGTGTGAATGATCGATTATCGATTTTTCCCCATTTGAAGTTATGGTAAAGAATCGATTATTAAGGTGTTCGCTGCGAACACCCTGTTAATCGATCCTTTTCCATAGGTTTAAATGATAGATCAATCGATATATCGCAAAGCACGCCACGCCACTGCGTGAGTCGTGTTGTCCAGATAACTCCATGCTTTTCGGAGTTCACCGAGAAATATAGATACGCCTTTACGCCAGAGAGGCGACGTTTTATGATCACTGTCTTCGTCGTTACAGAGGACCAACTGGTCGCAGTAAGCTCCGACTTCTTCATCGCTGGCTTCATCATGATATTTCAGACCTTTATGAAACATGTTGAATGATACCGGTACCTCTTTATATTTTGCAAAATGTAGAAATTATGACTCTCTTCTACTTTTGTTCATTCCAGTATCAATCCGCACTCAAACACACAAAAATAGAAGACAGTCACAATTTTTACTTTTTTGCGATTTATGAAAAGGAACCGGTATTTTGCAACATGTTTCATAAATTTCTGAAACATGAAATATTCACGTGAAATTTCAAGATTTGATTTTTCATGAAATTTTGCCACCCTGTCTGAGTCTTCTCATTTCCACTCATGAATGTCTAGCGCGCAACGAACCCGAATTCAAAAAAGAAACGACCGGATTGATCCTGAAAAATTGTGGTTCCCCAGAGGAAATTCAACAATTTCACATTGTTATTTTCCTCTTGCAGAAATGGATAATACATCAGCGGAATATTTCAGAATGTACGAAAGATTTGATGTTCCCGAGCTACGGCTTCTCCATTGTCTTTTTTTTTTCCTTTTCATGGCGAGGAAAATTTTCGACAGCTCAATCTCAAACCGCACCTCGGTCAAATTTTCCTCACTTTGACAGTTCGACAGTAGCTCCAAAGGATTGTGGTGCACTACTTGGTTTCAATTTACAGGGATACTCGCCAAGTCTCGGGTTAAGAGGTCTTACTGAGTGTGCAGTTTGGTGCATCCATATTTTCTATCTAGTCGCATGGTTCCACTGCAAGCATGCATCTCCGACTGATGTTGGTGACCTGTGCTTACATATCGTCGGCATCCAGCTACAATCATCCTGGTTTTACAGAATCGGGACATAGTATATCAAGCCTTGACGATGAAACTATCACTGAAATTGTGATGAGAGAATTCTTCGAAAACCAGAATAGATACATAAATGTATACGGCCCAGATGGCAAGGCAGATGATGTGAGTAACATTAATCACCTATCATTCTCAAAATAAAATACTTATCTTAATCCACAGTGTCGAAAATCATGAACAGTATATTATAACTGTAAACTCTTTGATCCCCTACTTTTCTTCAGTTTTTTTTAAAAAACATTTTAAATTTTTTCCATCATTTATAAATTAGTTTAATTTTTTTTTAATTTCTTCAAAAAAATTTTTTTAGTTGTTTTAATATTTTTTTTTCAAATTGAGAAATCGGACGTATTTCTATCAAACGGAACTAAGCGCCAATTTGAGTTCCTTTTGAGGAATTTAGAATCCCGGACAGCGCGTTCTGTCAAACGGACCTAAGCGCCATGGAAAAGCATTGCGAGTATAGGACGGAATAAGCCGGACGCCCGATTCCGCCGCCAATCCAAGCCCCCCTCTACCTTCCTCACCCTATGGCGCTTAGGTCCGTTTGATAGAAATACGTCCAATTGTCAATATGGCTGACGCTTCGGCGTACAAATGCTAATCCTGAGGAAGCATCATAGTCCTATAGGTGTAAGAAAAATGTAAATACATATTTAAACACGCTGGTTGATAAAATCCCGTCTCTTCAAGTTTGTTTTCGGGGGATTGTCGTCGGTCATGTTGAATATTGTATAGCATCCCAGTGCATACGATTTGGATGGAATGACTCCTTTTGCGAAATGTTCACCTATGCCCTGTGCCGTAGTATAGTTTTGGAAGCGGGAAGCTAAAAAAAACTTACATTTATGGCACAGATTGTGAAATAAGGAGTGTATTTCAGGCTCAGCCGATGTACTCCTCGTGATTTTTTACTCATTTTCTTCAAGCAACAACTTTTCGTTTCGCTCTTTTGCAACCGGCCCCAGGCAACTATTGTTTGAGACCATCAAACTCGGGTCGCCTAGCCGGGAATCGAACCCAGGACCTTCAGATCATATAGCTAGCGCTACGACCACAACACCACAGGAGGCCGACCGACAACGATAAAATTGAGATGAGGGTCCGTTTTTTCGTGAGGAAGCGACGAATTGCACCTTTTCAGTCGTTTCAACTTATACACTGAAAAAAAAATCTCGGTGTGTTTACCAAGAAAAGGGTAAAATTACCAAGAATTCAGGCTTCTATTTGATCCCAATTTTTTCTTGGTAAAATTACCATTTATGGAATTGGTAATTTTACCGAGAAACCTCGGTAAAATTATTTACTTTCTCGGTAATTTTACTGATCCCCAGTAAAAACGCCAATATTTTTTGTCGACTGTGGTGGAATTACCGAGATAAAATGGCAAAGTTACCGGGAATTGATTACCAATAAAAGTGTTATTCTTACCTGAAAAAAATACCGGTTTTTAGGTAAGCTTATCAGTCTGTCTCGGTAAAATTACCAATAATTGGTAAAAAAAAGGTGAGATGGTAGAGGTACCTACGGACCTTGGTAAAAACGCCGAGAATTTTTTTCAGTGCAACGAAAAAAACAATATGCTGTTTTAGCATCTAGGATGTCAAAAATGTGTCTGGTGATCCCAAGATGCTGCCTTTACTGCCCCTGCAGTTAATTTTACATCCTGTGAATGCAAATTCAACTGCGGGGCAGTAAAGGCAGCATCTTGGGATCACCAGACACATTTTTGACATCCTTGATGCTAAAACAGCATATTATTTTTTTCAGTGTGTACATTCATAGCGGTTTGGATGAAAGTTATCAGAATGATACAGAATTAATTACAATTTTGTATAACCGTGCATACACATTTTGTATATAACTATCTTGTATTTCGTGTAAATTTCTTGGAAACTGTAACCTCTCCCCTTCTTCAGTCCCTTTAATGAGACTTCTTGATTGCAGAAGGAGTTTGCAGGACAGGATGGAGAAGGAACACTTATTGTGAGTGCCAGGGAGTGGGTTTCAAGGGAACGTCTCGGTACTGCCGCAGCCTCATCTTCGGGATCCGCATCACCAACAACGTGGTAACCTTCGTCTACGACGGGATCAAGAAATACAACGAATGGCGAATCGACTACATAAAACGGATGAATCGAGAGAACGCTAACTGGGATCGATGGATCAAAGCCTACGGAAAAAATTACGAAACCAAAGCTGAGGCAGTGGCGGCTTACAAGCAGGAACAGCGGGAAATATACGAAAAGGATTCGGGGCTGTCCTTACTCAGTGGTGGCCACGGGGAAAGCTTCAATAAACCCTGGAATCCCCCTAGCCCCCCCGAATCAGAGAGATCCCTCAGGTCTTCCTGGAGATCTCGCTTGAGATTTTCGAGATCCTCAAGGCGTTCTTCTCCTGAAAAAAATTTCTCACGCTCGAATTCCAGAGAGAAATCCGTCACAGTTACAGATCGCGAAGACCCTGCCCCATAATTGGGTGGAGCACCCAGCGATATCCCGGTAACCAGTGGCGGGCGTGAAGGATCGATTATCGATATTTCCCCATTTGAAGCTATGGTAAAGAATCGATTATTCAGGTGTTCGTATCAGTAGATTTTCGGGATGTAGATTGCTTACTTTCAATTCATGAATGAATAAAGCAACGACATGGTTGAACTTCTTTGCATGGAAAGACGTTTAAAATAACAAAATCAAGACGTATTTAATGCAATTGCATTTATATCGAGTCAATTTCTTTTCAATAATATAACGGGATTTTTACTACCGGTGATTTGGGTATTTTAGCCCCAAAATACCTTTAAATCGACTTTATCTTCTAGGAGTTCGACAGAATTTTTCCTTTCTTCGCTTAAATTATTCCGTAGCACTTTTCTTCAAGAATCTGATAAGATTTTGCTTGAGGCAGATCAAAAAACTTAAATTCGATCGAATAGCTTTCTACTTTCACAATACACGGTCTCGTCAAGGTGCGTCTTTGACCTCGCAGTGTTGGATCGTGAATTCTCTTTTTATGCTGTTTGCCTATTTTGAAATCTCTGTAAATGAAAACTAAAGGGGTTGATATGTGCGAGT
>NW_017547118.1:1510308-1533216 GCF_001854935.1 Bemisia tabaci | reverse complement strand
GCCAACGTAATGTTGAACTGATTTTGACCTTACTGAGATAATGTGGAGGCAAATCCAGGGAAAATTGGCTTATTTCGCGGGAAAATTGAATGACCTTTGAATTGACGTATTTGGGGGTCCGAGCCCCCCCTTAAAATTAAATCGAAGTGATTTTTGCAATTTTTACTTAAAAGCGGACACAATTTGGTAAATTTTCCCGTTTTATTTTTTCCTTTACGATAATTTGAACCGGAGTTATGATTTTTAGAAAATATAACTCGGTCAAAAATTAAGATATTGATCTGCGGTTTGCGCCAAAATTCTTAGTTTTTTATGCTCTTTCGAATGAGGTATCACAAGATAGGGGTTGCTATTTGAAAAAAAAAAGTTGGGGAGGGGGGGACCAAAATTTTGACCCCCCCAAAAGATGGTCCCCTTTGAGGTAGGAACATCCCCAAAGTTTCATTTCCCTAGCTCAATTCGTTCAAAAGTTAGAGGGGGGGTCGGGGACTTTTCGCTCACCCTGTATGGGTGTAAGGAAAATGTAAATACATATATAAACACGCTGGTTGATAAAATCCCGTCTCTTCAAGTTTGTTTTAGGGGGATTGTCGTCGGCCATGTTGAATATTGTGTAGCATCCTAGTGCATATAAGGGTTGGATGGAATGACTCCTTTTGCGAAATGTTCACCTGTGCCCTGTGCCGTAGTATAGTTTTGGAAGCGGGAAGCTAAAAAAAACTTACATTTATGGCACAGATTGTGAAATAAGGAGTGTATTTTAGACTCTTCCGATGCACTTATCGTGATTTTTGACTCATTTTCTTCAAGCAACAACTCTTCTTTTCGCTCTTGCTAAAGTTTGCAACCGGGCCCAGGCAACTATCGTTTGAGACCATCAAACTCGGGTCGCCTAGCCGGGAATCGCACCCGGGACCTTCAGATCATAGAAGTAGCGCTACAACCACTACACCACAGGAGGCCGACCGACAACGATAACATTGAGATGAGGGTCCGTTTTTTCGTGAGGAAGCGACGAATTGCACCTTTTCAGTCGTTTCAACTTATACACTGAAAAAAAATCTCGGTGTGTTTACCAAGAACAGGGTAAAATTACCATGAATTCAGGGTTCTATTTGATCCCAATTTTTTCTTGGTAAAATTACCATTTATGGAATTCGTAATTTTACCAAGAAATCTCAGTAAAATTATTGACTTTCTCGGTAATTTTACTGATCCCCAGTAAAACCGCAAATATTTTTTGTCGACTGTGGTAGAATTACCGAAAAAAAAAATTGCAAAGTTACCGGGAATCGATTACCAATAAAAGTGGTATTCTTACCTGAAAAAAAAAAAACAGTAAAAATACCTGTTTTTAGGTATAAGCTTACCAGTCTGTCTCGGTAAAATTACCAATAATTGGTAAAAAAAAGTGAGATGGTAAAGGTACCTACGGACCTTGGTAAAAACGCCGAGAATTTTTTTTCAGTGTACATTCATAGCGGTTTGGATGAAAGTCATCAGAATGATACAGGATTAATTACAATTTTTGTATAACCGGACATCCACATTTTGCACAACTATCCTGTATTTCGCATACATTTCCTCGAAACTGTAGCCTCTCCCCTTCCTCAGTCCTTTCAATGAGACTTCTTGATTGCAGAAGGAGTTTGCAGGACAGGATGGAGAAGGAACACTTATTGTGAGTGCCAGGGAGTGGGTTTCAAGAGAACGTCTTGGTACTGCCGCAACCTCATCTTCGGGATCCGCATTACCAACAACGTGGTAACCTTCCTCTACGACGGGATCAAGAATTACAACGAATGGCGAATCGACTACATAAAACGGATGAATCGAGAGAACGCTAACTGGGATCGGTGGATCAAAGCCTACGGAAAAAATTACGAAACCAAAGCTGAGGCCGTGGCGGCTTACAAGCGGATTCAGCGGGAAATATACACAAAGGAATTGGGACCGACTTTTCTCAGTGGTGGCCACGGGGAAAGCTTCAATAAACCCTGGAATCCCCCTAGCCCCCCCGAATCAGAGAGATCCCTCAGGTCTTCCTGGAGATCTCGCTTGAGATTTTCGAGATCCTCAAGGCGTTCTTCTCCTGAAAAAAATTTCTCACGCTCGAATTCCAGAGAGAGGTCCGTCACAGTTACAGATCGCGAAGACCCTGCCCCATAATTGGGTGGAGCACCCAGCGATATCCCGATAACCAGTGGCGGGCGTGAAGGATCGATTATCGATATTTCCCCATTTGAAGCTATGGTAAAGAATCGATTATTCAGATGTTCGTTGAGAACACCCTGTTTATCGATCCTTTCTGTAGCTTTAAATGGCAAATCAATCGATACATCGCAAAGCACGCCATGTCACTGCCGATAACCAGTTAAGGAACAAATTAATTTTTTTTTTTTTTTACTTCAGAAGAAGGCATACCTCCGGTATAAGTATTACTGATGGGCCATAGGCCAAAGTCAGTAATACACACAATGGGTCATGCCATGATGACTCATGGCTCGCCACTGCTCTAGACTTTCTTAAAAGATTTTCGTGTTAAATGAAGACTTTACTCGTAAAATTCTGAGCAGAAAAATGAAATGTATATATAATTTTTGTTTGTAAAAATAAAACACGCTAGGAAATTAGACAACTTCCAGTGTAGTTGAGCATTTCTACGAAAAGGGCGCAATTTCAGTATCATGATCGTTTTGTTTGTAAAACTTATGATTAACAGTCTCACGCGTTACTTGATGCAATAGAGAATATGTGATTTTAACAAATTCTGACAGTTAAAAGTGTGTGAGCCGATGTATTAAGCTTCATTTCCAGCTTTTACAGCTTAAAATGTCACGACCGTCATTGTCACGCTTTAAAGGTTGTAATGTTTACAGCCTCATGATATTTTTTTCTTCCGATAAAGTGTTTCAATTTTTGTACTAATTTCATCTTGTAGTTGAATTATCAATGTATTTGATGTTTGAAACGAATGTGTTTTTCACCCAAAATATTTAAAAAAAAATATGCTGTCATTAAGTTTTTACGTCACGACCGTCACAGGTGTTTCATTTGTCAAAATGGTCGTTAGAGGCAGTCAAAATTGCTGCTCTATCGTTCCATTCCGTCGAATGAGGTATTTTCATCAAAATAGGATAACACAATAGTCATCAGGCCTGCCGTATCCCACCTCGGGCCCTGATGCCAGTTTCAAGGTCCGGGTCCTATGACTGCCACCAACTCCCCCCTCCCCGCCCTTACCACCAGAAACATAATTTGTCATTTGTGTCATTTTTGCCAACGTAAAGGATCAATTTTAAAAACATCTATATTTGTCGCGCGAGATGGACATTTGAGTGGCAGTATCCAGCACAAAAAGTTCTATCGGGCACCGACAGCTTGAGAGCTTTTACACATAGAACAATCTAAAATTCCATTATTGTAGGATGAACAGGCTAACATCTCTCGCATGTGATGCAAACTCTGCCGAACTGCGTAAGAACGCCTACTCGCGCGTTCAAATTTTGCCAAATATGTTCACATAAAACAATATTTTTTTATTAAAAAATGTGTACGATAACCAGTTTGAACAGCTTCAGCAAAAAGTAGTATTTAAGCATTGTCTTTCGCGTTGCCCAATTATCCAAAGGCGGATCCAGCAATTTGGCAACACCGAATTTCCTCCATTTAAACCTATGCTAAAGAATCTATTCTTATTGTCGGAGCACCTGACCCCTCCGAAAATCGATACATTCCGGGGTAAAAATTGGCGATAAGAGCTGCGTTTCAAAATACCATGGGAATTCTTATAGCCGGCTAAAGAAGGCTGCAGAAAATCATACAGCTGACTGTAGAATGCGGAGAAAATCATACGACCGGGCTATACGAAGCGATAAAAAATTATGCAGCCGGGCTATAGTTCCTATCGCCGGGCTTTACACTTTATCGCCTGGCTGTTGCTTTTTCGCCATCGACTATAATAGGCTATAAGAAATTGTATAGAAATTAGTGTGCTTTGGAAATCGTTAAGTTTGATACGGAACCACCTTAATATTTACAAAACTCACGTTATATTTTCGTTTAATACATATTTTTTTTCATCAATTAAAATGAGAACAATCCATACAGGATGTGCAAACGTTTCAAAATCATGAGTTGAATAACGCTGACTCCGCCAGATTAAATATTAGAGCCTAACACAAAGCGGAGCGGCGACGCACTGGCGCCTACAAACCTAACGGGGATACTTCACGCATTGCGCAACGCGTGAAGTATCCCTGTTAGGTTTGTAGGCGCCAATGCGCGTTCCGCGCTAGCTGCCCGCCTGCCGCACCGCAGCGTACCACGGCGCTTGAAGCAACTATTTCACACCAGAGGTATTGCACAGTATCATACGAAACTGAAGGCGCTCTAAGATATTAGGAATGGCAGGCATCCATCAAAAGTACGGAGCTTTCCTCACAAAATAAATCGAGATACTACGACCCAAAAAGAGAGCAGTGGTCCAAAAACTCACTAAGTCCTAGCATTCGTAATTAGTAACGCTTAGCATACACTTTATCACCTGGCTGTTGCTTAGGTAATCGCCATCGGGTATAAAATAAGGCTATAAGAAATTGTGTAGTCGGCTATAAAAGCTATTAGAAATCTTACAGCTGGCTGCAGGTCTATGATATTTTGGAACACAGATTGCCAATTTTTACCAGGGTTGCCATAGGTTTAAATGGAAAAAAGACAGTGTTTTCAATTTGCTGGATTCGCCAATGTTATTTTCTCTTATACAACATTCATTTGATGGTTAGAAAAACTCTCTTTTTGAAGGGTTCAAACCTTAAACTGGTAAAAAAAAACCCGCTGTGAATCCAAAAAACAGGATGTCTTATTCACGAGGTAAAACTTTAAACATGTTTTTCCTGAAAAAAGTTTTCCCGCATGTCGTCTCCGCAACCACGTATCTCATTTGCGGTGCTCGAAAATCTCCGATCCTATTTAAATTTTTGTAAGGAAAAATATACATCATTCCTTGAGGTTTTTGCCAAGTTTCTTTCGCACAGAGAAGAAAAATCTCCGCAAGTTTGAAGAATTGCCGTTGAGTTGTTATTCGTTTAAAAATTAAAGCACGACAGGAAATTTGTGACGTCGCAAACCGAGATACGTGATTGCGGACTTACACTGTCCATATGCAATTATTGTAGCCACGCCTAGATTTCAGAGATAAAAGATTTATCATCCCCTTATACTCAACAAAATCCCTTACTTTTCCTTGGAGGGACCGGGTTAATCTCTGGAGGAGAGGCTCCCCAAGTCCCCAGGGCCAGGGTGGCATGAAATTGTAAGAAAAGCGAGAGATTGGTTTCAGTGGAATATTTTTCATGAAATTTCACGAGGATGTGAAATGTTTCATGAAATTTCACGAGGCTGTGAAATATTTCATATTTTTCAGGGGCTAGAGTATGCAACCCGCACTCAAACATAGATGAAAGTCACAATTTTTACATTTTTCGATATATGAAAAGGAACCGGTATTTTTCAACATGTTTCATAAATTTCTGAAACATATGATATTCAATTGAAATTTCAAGATTTTATTTCCCATGAACTTTTGACTCCCTGCTTGAGCCTTCTCATTTTCGCTCATGAATGGAAAGCGCGCAACTAACCCGATGAATTTAAAAGAGAGAGCGACCAGTGTGCTCCTGAAAAATCGTGGTTTATCGGAGGAAATTCGACAATTTCACATTGTTATTTCCCTATTGCAGAAATAGAGAATACATTAGCGGAATATGTCAGGATGTACTTAAAAGCTGATGCTCTCAAGCTATGGCTTTTCCATCATTGTCCTTTTTTTCCCTTTTCATGATGAGGAAAATTTGCGACAGCTCAATCTCAAACCGCACCACGGTCATTCTCTCTTACCTTGGTAGTTCGACAGTAACTCCACAGGATTGTGGTGTACCTACTCCTTTGGTTACAAAGGACAGAGATACTCGCCGAGCAGTCTCGGGTTAAGTGGTTCCTTACTGTGTGTGCATCCATATTTTCGATCTGGTCGCGCACGGTTCCACTGCAAGCATGCATCTCCGACTGATGTTGGTGACCTGTGCTTACATATCGTCGGCATCCAGCTACAATCACCCTGGTTATACAGAATTGGGACATAGTATATCAAGCCTCAACGATGAAGTTATCGCTGAAATTGTGATGAAAGAATTCTTCGAAAACCAGAATAAATACATACATCTTTACGCTCCAGATTCCAAGGCAGATGATGTGAGTAACATCATTTATCATTCTCAAAATAAAATACTCATCTTACTCCGCGGTGTGGGAAATCACGAACGTAAGGCAAAAACGTCGCCTCCTCTACTCACCATTAGTATATTATTACTGTCAGCTCTCTGAACCCCTACTTTTTTTTAGTTTTTTTAAAACTTTTTTAAATCGTTCCATTATTTGGACTGCATTTTGCAATTTGGAACTATAAATTCTGGCTCTTCTGGAAAAACACTTATGTGCATAGGGAAACTAATGGCACATGCGATGTTTTTAAACCGGACTAGAATTTATAGACCCAAATTGCAAAATGCAGTCCATTTTTAAATGTGTTTAAATTTGTTTAATTTTTTTTCAATTTTCGAAATAAAATGTTTAAGTTTTTTAAACTTTTTTTTTAAATTAAGGAATCGTAGTTTTTGTCCAAGCTTTTCATTTGATGTCACAGTTTGTTCTATGACGCTCTGCAGAACCAATTTTCATGTTTTTTTCGGCTACGGACAGACAACAGACCCTACCGCAGTGTTCCTGAAGAGAGCCAAAAGTGCAAGAATGAAGTTCTTAGAAAATGGGATCCGTAACGTCTGAGCGTAAAACTTTATCGAGAGAAGCCTCCTTTCTTTGTCAAGTTTCCGCCAGCCATTTGAGATACTCAGAAATCCATTTGGATAATTATTAAAATCAATAAATTTATTTTCAACATAATTTTTTTTTTTACATTTAATTTTCATGTTACGCTAGTAGTAGGCGAGACTGGCATACGTGCTGTCCTGCGCGTGTTCTTTCGTTCGAATTTTCATATGTACTAGAGAGCTACGCCCTGTGATCGCTGCACGTCTCTGAAGCAGACTCAAAAAATTTATTACTATTAAGTTGTTGTTGTTGTTGTTTTTTGACGCATTATAAAGTCCTTGAATATCCTCAAATCTGAGGAAATTGCAGAAATTCACTTTGAAATCTTCAAATTATATGTCGATTGCTGTCTTTGTATGCCTGCTGAGAGAAGTATTTAATATACTTATATATTTTATATTATTAAATAATAAAAATAAGTATAAGTATCCATACCCGATCTATAGGCCCATTATGAGCATCTATGACTTTATCAGTATGAGTCAGAGAAAATGAAGTAGAATATGATTATTATGTCGGCCATGATCCTAAAGTTTTTTCCTTCTCTTTAAAATTGTATTTATATTTATTCGTTTCTGAGATTATTTACATCATCTGTTACAAATTTTAGACAGTCTCCCGTTAAGGTAAGTATAGTTGGACGTATCTGTATCAAACGGAACTATGTGCATTATGACGTGAGCCCTGATATGCACATATTCTTAGGGTCTCAGGGCTCATGTCTTTTTGCACCTAGTTTTGTTTGATAGAAATTCGTCCAGTTTGAACTATAATGACGGTGAAACTACGAGACCGCGAATCTCGTTTGCGGCACTTAAAAATCCTTGCCCCCATTTCGTTTCTTTGAATGAGAACAAGAAAGTATCATTTCGAAGAGTTTTCACAAAGAGAAGAAAAATCGTAAATGTTTTCAAGAGCAGACTTTGAGTAGTTTTCCATTTAAAAAAGTTGAGTCTGTCAAGTCTGAAACATGGCAAACCGAAGTACGTGGTCTGGTGGTTTCACCGTTGATATGAGTGTTACAAATTGGACTGCATTTTGCAATTTGGACCTATAAAGTCTGGCTCATCTGAAAAAACACTTATGTGCATAGAGAAACTAATGGCACATACGTTTTTTTTAAACCGGACCGGAATTTATAGGTCCAAATTGCAAAATGCAGTCCAATTGCAATTGAATACAGTTTTTGACGTGATTCAATGTAATTTTTCAGTGTAATGCAAGTATGTTGAAAAAGAATTCAACATCGGCACATAATGCTTGCAAGGCCGAGTGTTTTGCCATCTCCCACACCATTCAAGAAGGTCACCTGAAGAATCCGACACATGAGCTCATCCAGACACTACACCGAGAATGTACCGGCTTTGATGGTAAAATTCTATTTTATGATTTACCTAGTTCGTTTCAATCTTTGTGTGTATTATTTTTTGTTTTATTATGCGCGCCTGTTGCAAACTTTAGGTAGGGCAAAAAGAAGAATTTTTTTTTTTTTAAAGAATGGCTCAAAAATCACGATGGGCGCATCGGGAAGGCCATAAGTTATCTACGTTAATATCTTCGTTAGGAGTTGGTTTCGGTAATATTCGTTGCGCAAATCGTGTTCTACGTAAAATTTTGGATAATAGACATGTATCAGATTCCTTCAATTCGTACCACGCCTAGTGGTCCACTCACTGGAAAAAAAAAACACATTGGATCTAGAGTTCAGACTCTTAAAAACATCGACAAGAAAAAGTACTCTTGATTCAATCAGAATCTAGTTTAAATCAAGAACCAAGCCTCTTAATTTAAGCGAATTTCGTTTTGATTCAAGCAAAAATCCGATTGAATCAAGAGTATTTTTTCTTGTCAATGTTTTCAAGAGTCTGGAATCTAGATCCAATGTGGTTTTTTTTTCCAGTGCTCTTTAATTTTATCTCTTTTTCCTCTCAACTCAGTGCATTTAGTTAGGCTAGGTTAGGTGGTCTACTAGGCTATCTGCCTTTGCTGCTGAGCACCTCTCAGCACGAAACATGGAGAACCGCCCAAAAACAGAAATGATAGAGAAAAAAACAGGAGACGGGTTCAACGGCATCTGAATGGCCAACTTTGACGGACGAATGGGTTACACGATGAATTTACTGTAAACATTTTTGGTTTCATCGACGACGATGTTCTCGTAATTCGCCGTTTCCTGGACGAAGGGATTTAACTCCGTTCCAAGTTTGCCTATGACTCAAACTATTAATTTACATTACAAACATGTACATGTGGAATTTTTGTTAAAAATTTGTCTGATTTTTGTGTGAAATCTGAGGAAAATTCAGTGAAATTTTCAGCTACAAACCTCAGGATTCTCCTCGATAATAAGCAATTTACGAGGGTAAATTTGAAAAGAATAGATTGGAGTTACGTTTTTTCGCGAGAGAAACGACGAATTGGACGTATTTCTATCAAACGGAACTATGTGCATTAAAACATGGGCCCTGAGGCCCATAAGAATATATGCGTTACAGGGCTCACGTCACAATGAACATAGTTCCGTTTGATAGAAATACGTCCAATTGCACCTCTTCGGTCGTTTCAACATATATATTCATAGCGGTTTGGATGAAAATTATCTGGATGATATAGAATTAATTACAATGTTTGTATAAACGGGTATGCACATTTCCTATAACTATCCTGTATTTCGTATGAGGGAGGGGTATCGATAGGGGCCTTTTTGGCCTCATAGAGCACATTATCTAACTAAAACCAAACCAGAGTTAAAATGTGACCTAATGCCTCCTTGTGAACATATCAAATGCTCGTTTTAGTCAGACGATGTGCTCGCGGTGTCAAAAAAGACTCGGAGTGAGAGAAAAACACGCATTTTTTGCAAATATGCGCCTACAGACCTATGTTCAGGCAACCGTTTAACACGTATCAAGTGGCCTATGGACCAAACCACAATGGGCCTGTTGCAAACTTTTGCTAGAGCAAAACTAAGAGTTGTTTCCTACAGATAATGCCTCAAAAATCACGATGAGCGCATCGGCAAAGTCTGAAATGCACTCATAACTTCACAATCTGTGTAAGAAATTTGCGGTTTTTTGAGCTTCCCGCTTCGAAAACGATACTACGGTACAGGTGAACATTTTGTTAGAGGAGTCGTTCCATTGGCGACAATACTCATCATGGCCGACGCCAGTCCGCCAAAACACGTGTGATGGGACGAGATAACACTTGAACAGGATTAAACCATATAACAATCGGCGTGTTTACGTTCATATTTTCCTCGCCCGCCTTAATTGACCTTGAACTCTCCTCGAATTACGCGAGGAACTGCGCAAGCGTCGGCCATGATGAATATTGCCGACGATGGAGCGACTCCTCTAACAAAATGTTCACCTGTGCAGTAGTATCGTTTTTGAAGCGGGAAGCTCAAAATAACGCAAATTTCTTACGCAGATTGTGAAGTTATGAGTGCATTTCAGACTTTGCCGATGCGCTCATCGTGATTTTTGAGGCATTATCTGTAGGAAACAACTCTTCATTCTGCTCTAGCAAAAGTTTGCAACAGGCCCATTATTTCCGTTACCTAAATTGAGTCGACTTGGAAAATCCATATTTTCCAGATTCTGGGGGGGGGGGCAAAAAAGGCCCTTATCGGTACCCCTCCTCTCCTCGAAACTGTAGCCTCTCCCCTTTTTCAGTCCCTTTAAGGTGATTCGATGGACGCCATATGTTGTGTCAGAACGGCATGCGATACATCGCATCAATCAGTTCCATTTTTTTTAGCAACTCGTCATTTTTCTCCAATTTTGAGATCGCAATTGTGTTGTCAGGAGACTAAAGCACGCACTTCCCAATTTCAACGAAGAAATTCAACTTTTTTTAGAGAGTAAATATCGCATTCGAGTGCAGTTCCAATATGAGTATCGAATGCGACGTTTTCTCTCCGACAAAACCACGCCTTCATTACGTTGAATTTCTTTGTTAAAATTGGTAGGTGAGTGCTTTAGTCTCCTGACAACAGAATTGCGCTATCAAAATTGGAGAATAACGACGAGTAGCTGAAAAAATGGAACCAATCGATGCGATATATCGCATGCCGTTCTGACACAAAATATGGCGTCCATCGAAGCACCTTAATAAGAGTTCGTGATTGCAGGAGGAGTTTGCAAGATGAAACGAGTAAGACTTTGGACTGATGCTTATTGTGAGTGCCAGGGAGTGGGTTTCACGAAATCATCTTCGCACTGCCGCAGGCTCATCTTCGGGTTCCGCGTCATCAACAACGTGGCGGTCTTCATCAAAGACGGGATCAAGAAATACAACGAATGGCGAATCAACTACATCCAACGGTTGAAACGGGAGAACGCTAACTGGGATCGATGGAAAAGAGCCTACGGACACAATTACAAAACCGAGGCTGAGGCAGTGGCGGCTTACAAGCAGGAACAGCGGGAAATATACGAGAAGAATTTGGGGCCGTCCTTACTCGGAGGTGGCCACGGGGACAGCTTCAATAGACCCTGGGTCCCCTCCAGCCCCCCCAAACTCGCGAGATCCTACTCGTCCTTCAAGAGATCTCTGCTCTCGAGGTCCCCAAGCTCCTCGAGATCCTTCAGCTCCCCGAGTTCCTTAAGCTCCTCGAGTTCCTTAAGCTCCTCGAGCTCAAGGAGGTTTTCTTTAGACAAAAATTACTCACGCTCGGATTCCAAAGAAAGAAGAAGGGAAGGAAGAAGGAAGAAGTCCGTTCCAGTCGCAGATCTCGAACACCCTGCCCCGTCATTGGATAGAGTACTCAGCGATATCCCGGTAACCAGAGGCGGGCGTGAATGATCGGTTATCGATATTTCCCAATTTGAAGCTACGGTAAAGAATCGATTATTACCAAGTTCGTTGGGAACACCCTGTTTATCGATCCTTTTCCGTAGCTTTAATGGCAAATCAATCGATATATCACAAAGCACGCCATGTCACTGCAGATAACACGTTAGGGAACAAATTTGTTTTTATCTCGGAAGAGAGAACACTTCCGGTATGAGTATTACTGATGGGCCACAGGCCAAAGTCAGTGATGCACATTAACTTGCTTGAATAAGATAAAGAAAAATTAAAAATGAAAAACTAGAAGAAATATGAAAAAAGAAACCAGAAAGAAAATTTTAAAAAAAACGGAAAGAAAAATTAAAAAAGAAAAACTGAAAGAAAAATTAAAAAGGAAAAACTGAAAGAAAAATTAAAAAGGAAAAACTAAAAAAAAAATTAAAAAAATTAATCGATTTTAAGAAACGACCGGACAATACTTGACGAGCTTGTGACGACGGACTTTTGCATTGAATGAAGCAAGTAACTCTCTATTCCAAGGCCATGAAAATGCTTAACAAAACTTTTGGAACTATCCGCGTTACTGACACACATTTTTTACACACAAATTTTATTATTATCATATTTTTTTTTTTTTTTTTTTTTTTTTTTTTTTTTTTTTTTTTTAAATATAAACGTAATATCTCAGTGACTCGTAAATGAGCAAGTTTTTAAAACCGCTATCGAAGAAAACGACTGGATTGGTTATTTCGTTCGTATTATTCATTTTTTTACCTTGGAAGAAGGAGCACCTCCGGTATCAATACCACTAACAGACCACAGGCCAAAGTCAACAATACACGCTCACTTGATTGAATTCGTCCACTTAAAGTAATTCAGAACTCGGAAACGAAAACTTGAGAACCGATAAAAAACTAAAAAATTGCATCAAAAAAACTACTCGATATCAAAGAACGACCTGACGGAACTCAATGTGCTTATAAGAACGGATCTCTGCATTGATTGGAGCAGGTAACTCTAATACCGAGGTAACTCTAACTCTAACTCTAGGATTAGGTAATTATAATTATGAATTTAATTTTAATAAAGGGGTAATTTGATTTCGATGATTTTTATTAAATTTAGCGATAACCATGATTATAGATTTTGTTTTCATTGTATTTTTTAAGGAATAAGCAATTTTTTTTAAAAAAAATAAATAAATAAATTAAATAAGTTTTTAAGCAGAAGAACCCTGGGATGTTGCCAATTTCTTCCGATGAAATATGAAATTTCTGGTAAGCTTGTGATTAATTTGTTTGATTTCTTCTTATTCTTCTCTGCTAAATTTTTCTCAGTCTAAAAATCATCACACCAAACATATCTGATGAAAAACATTCATAAATTGTACCCTTAATAATTGATATTTTATTGGGTGATATTAAAAGCCATTTGAATTCTCATTCCTCCTCCGCACGACATTTTTCAGCTATCGAGTTTCTCGTGTACTGTCTTCGTGTAACTTTCTTTTTCCTGCTCTTTCTTCCCTCATTTCTATTCCCTCATCTCCGTTTCCTCATTTCTGCTCCCTCATTTTCTCCACACCCGCTTCTCAACTTAAAGTTGGTATTTTTCTCTTCTTCGCCCTTTTACTTACCTCCTATTTCTGTAACAAAAGCAGGGAATGATTCCTACGATTCACTTCCATACTATAAGCTCTCAAGCCTCCAAAATTCTCATTTCTGGTAACGCTTAGTTCTGGCGTTCTACTAAGCCAATTTCCATGATTTTTGCGGCTATTGACAGATGGCAGTCCTTGGGTGAGCTCGCTGTAATCAGATTTCTAAATTTGGACCCAGGTTTTTTATACATACATATCGACGGTGAAACTACCAAACCACGTATCTCGTTTGCGGTGTTTAAAAATCTACGCTCGCATTTTATTTTTTTGAGGTAGACCAAATCAATATCATTCCTTGAAATTTTCACAGAATTTTCTCCGCACGAAGAGGAAAAATCACAGAAATTTTCAAGACTGGACGTTAAGTAGTTTTTCATTTAAAAAATAAAGTATGACAGGAAGTCTGCGACGTCGCAAACCGAGATACGTGGTTTGGTAGTTTCACCGTCGATATAAGAGTAAACCAAGGAGCTTAGAAAGTGGGGTAAATTTTCAAATTCCCGCCCATGAAAAATGACGGGAATTTCGAAATTAGCGGAATATTGAACTGGGCGGGAAATTTTGAATATTGGTCTGTAAGTATAGGGTAAGGTAAGTGAATCGAAGGTATGCTACTTTGCTACCGACTATCCGAAACCAAAAAAACGCTCCGTTCCGTTCCGTTTCAGTCTTGGCGTGAAGTTTGAAATAAATGCCGATTTTTTCAATCGATTCTCATTGGTCCAATCGCTCCCGGCCAGAGAAAGATTGGATAGATGAGAGTCGACCCTGCGCTGAACAATCGATTCTTGTCGGAGCAGCTGCCCCTCCGAGAATCGATACATAAGCATTGATTTAAACAGAGACAGAGAAAACGCGCGATTAATAATCGATCGTTTTTAGAGAGCCAAGCCCCTGCGAGATCGATATATTTGCATAGGTTCAAGCGACACAAAGCGAACCCGCCCGTGACGAACAATCGATTTCCCTCCGAGCACTTGGCTTGGCCATTCCTAGAATCGATATATTTGATACATGATACGGAGATGTTAAGAGACTGAAAAGTCAGGTTTCATCGGGAAAACCCATTTATTAATCAATCGAAGCTAGTATACATTTGTATTCCCTTTGAAAACAATATATTTTAATATCTCAACTGCTTAAAGTTCTCCTACTTGCCATCGTGTCTGCATTTGTTGTAATTGGTGCAGGGAGGAGTGGCCGGCGGGTTTTCAATTGATTTTTCGCAGTTACCAGGTATTTTTTCGTTGCACTGAGAACACACGAACAAAATTCATTCGTAAAATGGAAGAGAAGGAATTGCGAATTGAAATATAGGATTTGACAAGGAAGACTCTCACCGCACAATGCGATTTGTTTAACTCTGCTATTTATTTTATCTATGTTTATTTAATACCGATCTGTGCTCTTTATTTTACCTCACTGGTTTAGTAGTCTTATAATTGGACGTATTTATGATAAAAGGAACTATGTTGCCCACAAACCCCATGCACATAGTTCATTTTAACATAAATACGTTCAATTGAACCAGCCTGCATCATAGGTATGAATGAAACTGCCTTTATGTGAATTATACGATCATATCTATTTTTCCGATACTTAGAATAAGTTGTTTCCCTGTATAATTGACTTCTTCTGTTTAATAGACCACTAGACCAGTTCAAACCACCTCTTTTGCGAGGATCGTCATTTTTGACACATTTTTTCCAAAATTTACGGTGCTACGACCGAACATTGACCCTAGATCATTTATTTTATTAGTTATTTTGTTTTATTGATTTTTATATGCATAATATATCAAATTGATATCATAGTATCCCATGATCATGCCATTGAAATCACTCCAGAGGTTTTCTGATGTCATCATCAGCTCGCGGATCTAAAAGATCACCACACGAAGTCGTTTTTGCGAGATCCATCAAAATGCAGCAAATCGGTGACCATGGTTTATCCATGAATCACTTTGTTACTTATTTATTTGTTTCAGATTTTCAGATTAAATATCGTAAATAGACTCAGGGATTTGTCAAGTAAAATACGCTATCATCATTCAAATTGATTATTCTAAAGGAAACTTTAGAGTCACATAACATGTATACAGATGTACATTAGTTATAACTTACCACCGCTTGTCTCCCGCCGCGGCGCGCCAATCTCTTGAAAAAAAGGAAATATATTACAAATGAGTATGAGTAATGGAAATATGGATACACTTTTAACACTTGTCATATAGTTTTACTCATTCGTTTTTGCGCCGAATAATCGTGTAAGTTTTAAGTTAGTTCTCTCTTACTAAATATTCCACTTTTATATATTGCTCCAACGCGGTTTCAGGACATTTTGTCAGCGATTTTTTGTCCGCGCACCTTTTTTGTCCAGTAGTTTACGCCCACACGTAAAATAAGGAACAGTAACTTGGTCCAAGCGTTATATTTTAGTCGGTATGCAAAATTATATTGACATTATGGAAATGAGAAATTGAGAGAGAAGGAAGTGTTTTTATGGTTGCTCATTTTCTAAATGAAATGTTATTACTTTCTCCTTTTGAATCATCTTTTTAAATTGTCATTGGTGAGTATTTGGTTTTATTTCTATCCTTAAAGTTAGTTAGTTAGTTATTATAATTTTGAGACATTCAGCGACTCAGGCTATTAACGTCTTTACAGGTAATTTTGAAAATAGGAGTATAAACGAAAATTTAGATTTTTAAATTAAGAGAGGTGAAGAGTTTCAGAATTTTGGTGGCAATATTAGGTTCATCGCATGTAAGAGGGTTTGTATTTCTAAAATATTGAATGTACAATATACCTTATATATGTATAGGTATTTTTTTATTTTTTCTTTAAGAAATTATTACTTCATTTTGAAAACATGTATATTTTGGAAACGTAACAAATATTTGTAAAACCTTTCCCAAGCGACATTAATCTCAGTGAGTCGCAGTTGTGCCGACAGAAACTGCAAAAATGAATTAAAGAGGAAAAAAACCAAGAAGCTTGCAATTTTTAGTTTTAACCCATTTGTACATCGATCTTTTGGAGTCAAATACGTCAAATTTTGAGCGTTTCGTTGCTCGTGCATCTCGCTGCAGCACAATAAAAGCACAAAATGTAAAAGAAAAAATTTAAGTGCTTTGAAAATCATTAAATTTGACACGGAACCACCAATATTTAAAAAACACACATTATATTATTATTCTCCTTTGATAAATTGATACATATTTTTTCCCATCCATTTAAATGAGAATAATCAATGCAGAGTGTGCTAACATTTCAAAATCATGAGTTAAAAAACGCTGACTATGCGAGTATAAATATTAAAGCCTAACAGAGCGGAGCGGAGCGGCGCGGCGCGGCGCGGCGTGTTGCCAGCGCAAGAGGCTCACTGGCGCCTACAAACCTAAGTGGACACTTCACGCATTGCACAATGCTTGAAGTATCCACTTAGGTTTGTAGGCGCCAATGCGCGTTCCGCGCTGGCCGCCCGCCCGCCGTGCGGCGGCGCCTGCAGCAACTACTTCACAACAGAGGTGTTGCACTGTATTATAAGCAATTGAACGTATTAAGAATGACAGGCATCCTTTAAAAGTACAGATCTTTCCTCGCAAAATAAATCAAGATACTTATCGTCCACAGGAAAAATCTAAAGCCTTTAGCTGAGGCAAATATAGAGGTTTATCCGGTTCAGGTATATCAAGGTGGGAATTTCTTGAAAGATAATTAAGTCCTGTTACACCAAAGAGGTGTAGAGAGTTTTAGTGAATTTTGTCTCATGGAATTAACGCTCCCCCATTTTTACCAAAACTCTCAACTGTATATTATTCTCCGTTGGACCAAACAGACAAAACAAAAAAAACAAACAAACCCTCATTCTGCCAAGACATGATATATTTTCATCCAAAAACGTCGTTAGCAACTGTCGTTTGTATTTACAAGTAGGCCAATTAACTTTGGGTCTCAACTGGCCGTGGACCAAAACTCCGGTGCCGAAAAAACGCGCGGACGTAAATTACTGGAAAAAAACAGGTGTGCGGACAAGAAATCGTTGACGAAATGTCCTATAACCTCCAACGCAGAAATATGCGGAATTTTCTGTCCTCGGAAATCAAGATTAAATAGAGACACAGTACATTAAAATGGTTTACGAAGAGCATACTTGCTCGATAATGACCGTATAACAGCCGGAAACGTCTCCGATTCTTTTTGCCTGTTACAGCATCGTATCCCGCCTTTAGAGCATAGTTTTTCATCTAATTTTAGCATGTTTCATGGGCTCCTTATACTATATTTTGTTTGTCTGTGTAAAGTTGATAGTATCATGACGATTTTATCAATAAAAATACGTCGTAAATTTTATAATACCTCATCAAACAAGCACATTTTCTATGAACCCCTACAGAATGTACAAATTCAAGCATCTGATGTATTATTCTTCCTCAAAATTTCGTGTAGAACACGGTTCGATGAACCGTCGGTTCGTGCGACGAAAATTACTGAATATAACTCCTTATGAAGTAAAACTGGACTCTCTAAAATCAGAAACTGTCCTCACTTCATTTATTTTCCGAACGACGCACAGTAGATCGATTCAGTTAGAGAGGTTGGGCATGAAATTTTTGACTAAAACTGCGTAAATTTTGACGTTCATTCCGTCAAATTTGAAATATTATGGGGTGCTCAATTTTAAAATCTCAAAGTTTTGTATAAACGGAGTTATAAGCTTGAAATGTTTCCAAACTTTGTCCGACCTCTCTCACTGACTCGATCCATCTTGCAACTTTTCGGAGGGTGCCCTGTCCTCCCTCTTCAGCGGTGATAGTGCGACTCTATCACCGCGCTATTTTCTAGTTTTCTAATTTGTAATTAAATAACTTCAAAGTCCTGCTTTAGTATTTGATTCCTTTCCGCCTGACTAGCGTGACAAAAAATCGGGAGCGATGGACTTTAAAATTCAGGTTGTTTTGTAATTCAAGACGTACCCTGGGAAAGTCTGTTTGGTCTCCAGCATGGCCCAACATCGCAGCAAAACTGAATGCCTGCGAAAATGAAAATAACACCATTCCAAACGATTACTTTTAAATTTTAGGAAAATGTTACCCTTCCTTACTTTCTGTATACAACAAGTTCTACACATCCAAATTCGTCCTCTCGCTGGAAAAAAAAACACATTGGATCTAGAGCCCAGACTCTTAAAAGAGACAAGAAAAAATGCTCTTGATTCAATCAGATTTAAGCTTAAATCAAGAACCAAGCCTCTTAATTTGAGCGGATTTCCTTTAGATTTAAGCTTAAATCTGATTGAATCAAGTGTCCGTTTTCTTTTCAATGTTTTCAAGAGTCTGGACTCTAGATCCAATGCGTTTTTTTTTCCAGTGCTCGTTTCTTTATTTTCAATTATTTATTTATCTTTGGGGGAGGGGCGAGAGTTTGGAACGATTTTAAAGTTTTTTGCTGTGCAATTAAATGAATTACGGCTATGAAGAAAATGTTATGCAGGAAGCCAGTTTGATTTTTTTTTTATTGCTGAAGCTTGGAAACCGCTCACCAACACTGTGTAATAAATGAGCTTTTCAGATTTCCAACTATTATTATCTTCGGAAAGTTGGATTTCATTCGTCCCGCTGCCGCTAGTGACACCTAAAATCCAAACTAATTCTCTAATACACTGAGAAAAAATTCTCGGCGTGTTTACCAAGGTCCGTTGGTACCTTTACCATCTCACTTTTTTTACCAATTATTGGTAATTTTACTAAGACAGACTGGTAAGCTTACCTAGGAACCGGTATTTTTACTGTTTTTTTTTCAGGTAAGAATACCACTTTTCTTGGTAATCAATTCCCGGTAACTTTGCCATTTTATTTCGGTAATTCTACCACAGTCAATAAAAAATATTGGCGTTTTTACCAAGGTCCAGTAAAATTACCGAAAAAGTTCAATTATTTTACCGAGATTTCTCGGTAAAATTACTAATTCCATAAATGGTAATTTTACCAAGATAAACTGGGATCAAATAGAACCCTAAATTCTTGATAATGTTACCCTTTTCTTAGTAAATACACCGAGATTTTTTTTCAGTGTAGATTAAGTATTAAGAGGATTTTAAGTAAATATCGAATATACTCACGCAGAGCAAAGATAGAGCGATAAAAAATTTGCAAAACATGATTACTTCGCGTCTGCCTCCCAACGAGTCACATTTAAAACTGTGAATTGCATTCCACATTGATTATTCGTTCAACCACACTCAATTTAAGTGAAAAATGATACTTTTACACATGTGTTCAAACAGTGCCATACACAGTGACAGTGTCGATGCCAGGCGAAGGCCGATAAATATGGACCTCTCCGTTCCAATGACATTTCAAAATCTCAGGTTATATTTTATCTTTCAAGACGTGACCAACCAATAAGTCTCTTTGAACTTTTTTTCCGGACGCATTTTGATAAATTCAGACGATTTGCAGAGATTTGGAAAAAAAATTGGTTTTTCTCTTCGAAATCAAATAAAATATAATTAGAAAATTGGAGCATTGCAGTTGAAGTGATTATTTTTTTAGTTTGACAAACAATTCTGTATCCGTACGTACTTATTAACACCAACAATTTTGCGAACGATAAACGGACAAATGGCGACAAAGCCCTCATACATTATAACCGACTACTAGGGGGCCACGGGCCCCGCCCCCTGAAGCGCTTCGTGTCTCAGGCGTTAAATCGTTATTTGCACTACTTTTATGCTTTTATATTACAGATTAAGATTAGCACTTAGTTCCTTTAACGAAAAAGAGAGCATTTGACCATTTACAGCTGAGAGGATAGCAATTATTCTTCATTGAAATATTTGGTGTGATCTGCGAAAAAAAGACAGTGTTCCCTGATAAAAGTGGAGCATAAAGACATCATAATGATCACAGTGATCATCACTCTGACGTCGTTATGATGTCAAGATGATCATAATATTTTCATAGTAACATCTCAATGATCATAATGACGTCACTCTGACGTTATTATGATTAACACCGATAGAGCAAATCCAGTATTATGATAAAAACAGGGTCAGAGTGACCATCCGTGTGGCATCGTTATCACCACGGGAACCACGGGCGATCGTCAGTGGACATCGTTATGATCGAAACTGAGTCAAAATAAGAATCAGGCTGACTCTCTTACGAGTCGTAAGTTACGACTGAGGTATGATGCTATGATCGTGGATGTGATCATAACTGTGACTAATTTACCTTGAAGGTAACTATTATAATGATGGAGCTTTACCATGAAAAGGCAGTGTTGAGTTTTGTGTATTTTCAAAACGATGTACACTATTTTTGTTTTTTTTTGTTTTTTTTTTTCAGTTAAATTATTTTCATTATTTATGCTACATTTTTACTTCCTGTCATGCTTCATATATTGTAGAACAATTTTAATGATTTCATGCTCCTTGTAGCAACATCAAAAGTCGTAGCGAAATTTTTGTGCTTCATGAAGCATACACAGAGTCTCAATGATCGTCATAATGACATCACAGTGACAATTTTTGACACAATGACGTCAAAACAATCGTCATTGAGACAAGGTTTTTCATAAAGCATAGTGATGTCGCTATGACTAAAGAGTTATTATGTTCCACTTTTACCAGGGTTGTTTGTCAAGAATTTAGATACCCCCATTGACGTTGTAATCTATTGTTATATATTGATTCAGCTGCTAACCATGTTTAAGAGGACACGTTTATTTAAATACTGTGCGTCATTACACGTGAAAATTGAACAATGTGCAAAAGCGTTTCCAGCAAAATTTTAGATGAAAACGGCGTAGGCGAGCAAGGCCATTTTCTCACGTTGAGGTGAACGGAAGCTGAAGCTCTATGAGAATGCTCTGTAGTAATCTCTCCGTGTCCTAGTAAAATTGGGACATTGTGACACCACTCTAATGCCATTATGCCGTCCACTACGTGTTTTACAAATCAGTGTGACGTCATTATAATGTTCGCTGAACAATACTGAACATTCTGTCATCATAGTGATATCTGAATGGTCAGAATGATGTCACAGTGATGATGTCAGAGTGAAGTCAGGGGGCGATATCAGAGTAACATTATAATGATTTGTTCCATAAAGCATCGTCATGCCTCAATGACGATATGTTTTACTTTCACCAGGGTGTCGAAAAGGCCATTTTTACGCTGGTTTTAGGAATTAAAGCTTAAAGTGCCTTTTGTCTTTTTTTGCGCCATAAAGGGAAACACCCTTTCACCCACATCGATGCCTTTTCAGCTCTATCAAGTTTAGCCCTATCAGTTGATCCATTACATCCTCCAGGCCTCTTTTCTAATTTTCCAGAGAATTTTATTCGCAAAATTATCTGAAAATTCCACGAGAAAATATTTATAACAAACATTTAATCGGAAGAAATGAACTCTCGAATGTTCAGGCAGCGATTTCTCTAGCACGGCATGCGGCAGTTAAAGTTCGCCTTATCTGGTCAGTGCAACAGTGCGCACCGCCTTCATGAAGCCGTGTATGTGATTCGTACGACGGTGTATACATACCTAGTTGCTCATCATGCATTTTAGGGTTTTTTTCCTGTCTCCTGAACCCACTAAGCTGAGCGATAATTATTACATCGCACGGCAATAACAGGACGTAGAAACTACGAATCGTTAAATAATGAGGTAAAATTAGTTATTAGTTAATTCATATTTTTTTAGCTGGTATTTAATTAAATTTTTAAATAAATTAATTTTAATTTTTAGTTAATTAGTAAAAATGTTTACGAAAACATAAACATAGCCTCAAAAGTAAATTCAGAAATCTGAGAGAACGGGTCTTTTGTAACAGATTTGTTATTTTTTTGAGTACCAAATGCCAATGCAAAGTGAAATTGTCAGGAAATGTATCATTTTCAGATTTTTCAACTTAAATCCATACAGTTTGGTTTGAGGTTATGTTCTATTGTTTTGAACCAAACGATACATCGAACCGTTATCGAATACGGTCTATTGAGATAAAATTTCGGTTTTATCGAACGCGATTTTACAGAGATGAAATTGTGACACGATCGAGGATTATCACTCAGATTTTGATGATCTCAGCGAATTTATCGCCAAAAAAGCGTTAGAAAAATCGCAACTTTATTTCAAAATATTGCGATTTTTCCGTTGAAAAATGCCACTTGGGTCGTTACTTTCGGGACAGCCTGGTTAAATCAATTTCAATCAATCACAATATTTTTCTAGAAACAATCAAACAACGATTTCCATCGAATAGTTGAGTCTATAAATCAGCTCATTTATGATTCCTAGTCCTGGTCGTCGTCCTCCGCTGTTTGGCCTCTGCTTATCGAGAGAATATTACTCCGGTAGCGTCGAACAAGAATCAAACGCCTGCAATTTTATTCGATGCAACACAGGCATCTATAGAGCAGCAAGAGTTGCCTCTATAGCCAGGCGTTACCGAAGCACTGCTTTCTATGTAATTCGATTGGTGAGAGCCAGACTAGTACAATGCGCAATGCATCAATATTCGTTGTTGCTTAAACGAGCCGATATCACTATATTTAATAGCT